>MU688338.1:54332-103341 GCA_026770625.1 Nicotiana glauca | reverse complement strand
ACTCATTTTCATGCATTGGGGTTGATTAATTTAGTTTTTATTGATGTAATTAAGTAATTTGTGATTAGATACGAGCAAATTGGCGGTGGAATCAAGGGGTAAAGCTATAATTGAGACTTGAGTTGTGTTCAAGGCATCGAGGTAAGTGTTTGGTCTAACCTTAGCTTGAGGGATTCGGAGTTGAGTCCTATTTGCTATGTGGTATTAGTCATGTACAACGTATAGGCATGGTGACGAGTATCTATACGTTGGTATCTAGCATGACTGTGAGTCTTTATATTGTGAATATCTTGATTTCATTGTATTCTTCATGCTTTGGTGATGATTTCTAGTTGTGAAAAGTTTGTGGAAGGAATTGAGACCTTTGAACATCTTGGAGCATTGGCTCTAGTTATATTATGAATTGTGAAAGTATATGATATGATTTAACACTTTGGAACATTGACTCAAGTGGTAAAGCGAGTTATGAAGTATAAGTGAAAGATAGAGAAAGAGTTATTAAAATGTTCCCTTGTCGGGATTTAATTATTTAATTGTTTTTCCCTTGCCGGGATTTAATTGTTTAATTGTTGTTTCATTGCCGTTATTTCTATATGTTCTTGTTTATTTCCCTTACCCTTATTTGTGATTGTTGTTTGGGTGAGGAAGGTTGTTAAAGCATGAAGGGTGATATCGTGTATTGTTGATATTTTGAGGAAAGAGTGTAAAGCACGAAGGGTGATGTCGTGCCACACGATGTACCATTCAGTGCTGATTCTATTTATTATATGTGAGGAAAGAGAGTAAAAGCACGAAGGGTGATGTCGTGTACATTTTATCATATAATTTCTTTGGTGAGGAAAGAGAGTAAAAGCACGAAAGGTGATGTCGTGCACGTTTTTATTATATCACTACTTGGTGAGGATTAGAGTAAAAGCATGAAGGGTAATGTCTTGCACTTATTGATTTCTGATTCTTTATTGATGTCTGAGTTATGTTACTTCCTTCGTTACTTGATGACTTTTACTCGGAGTTGTTATCTTCCCCACAACATGCTCCCCCTCCCATATTGATTGGTTAACTCTGTATCTCTGTTCCATTGTATATATATATATATATATATATATAAAAAACTGCAAATGTTTATGTGGTAGTCTGGTCTAGCCTCGTTACTACTTCACCGAGGTTAGGCTAGGCACTTACCAATACATGGAGTCGGTTGTGTTGATACTACACTCTGCACTGTGTGCAGATCCCGAGGCAGCTTTTGGTCATCAGCAGTAGATCGGTAGCTATCCTTCAGTCCGAGACTCCGAGGTAGCCTTGCTGGCGTCCGCTAGCCCGCCGTGTCTTCAATTAGTTTTTATGTTCTGTTGTCATTTTTACTCAAGGCAGATTATGTTCTTTTCTTTCAAACAATTATTTGTAGTAATCCTAGACAGTCTGTGGATGTTGTGACACCAGGTTCTGGTTAGAGGCATGTGTTGGTCTTCAGGATATTTTGGTTTTATATTTTATTAAAACTTCCGCTAAATTTCATATTCCGTTGTTTTTTAATTATTTATTCTTTGTTAATTTAATTGGTTAAAAAGGAATTAAAAATAAAAAGAATTAATGAATTAAAAAATTAATTTGATTCAATCAATACAAATTATAGGAATTAAATTCCACAAGGAAATACTAATTTTCCAAAAAAATCCGAAATTTAAGTCAAAAATTGCCTGTGGGGCCCATGTCTCGGAACCCGACAAAAGTTACAAAATATGAAGGCCCATTTAACCACGAGTTCAACCATATCAAATTTACCAAATTCTAACATCAACTCGACCTCCAAATCTTAAAATTCATTTTTTGAACAATTTTGTAAAAATCCCAATTTCTTTCATTTGATTCGCTAATAATTGATGAAAATAATCGTGGAATTATAATTGCTTACGAGTATAGAAAACTTACCCCAGTCAAAGTCGTGAAGAAATTCTCAAAATCGCCACAAAAATGTGCTCCAAAAATCCCAATCGAAAATGAAGAGATGACAAATTTTCAATCCTTAAGCTTTTGCCTAGGTTAACATTTGCGGACAAAAACTTCACATTTACAAATGAACAGTAGTCTCCCATGAAGAGCGTTTACAATTGCGATAAATTGTTTGCAATTTCAAACTTCAGTAAAATCCAAAAATCATCTCAATTGCCTTAAAATTTTTCGCAATTGAACAGTAACCTCCAATGAACAGTACCTCACCAGAAACCACCATACTCAAACTTCTCCGAAATGATCTGAAACTCCTCCATAACCTTCCAAAAACCATATATGAATTTTAATCGTAAACACGCTACGGAACTGCTCGCGCATTCAAAACACTGAAAATAGGTCGTCTTGACCCGATATTGACCATGGTCAAACTCTCAAATTTCTTAATTTTACTAGTCTCTCAATCAATAATCCATAATACACCCAAGCCCGTCGGGACCCCGTCAAATCATACCGACAAGTCCTAAAATAATATACGAACTTAGTCGAAACTTCAAATCACATCCAACAATGCTAGAACTACGAATCATACCTCAATTCAAGCTTATGAAACTAAGAAATTCCAACTTCTACATTTAATGCTGAAACCTATCAAATCAAGTCCAATTGACATCAAATCTTGCACATAGTTCATAAATGACATAATGGAGATATGAAAATTTTCATAAAATTGATTCGGATCCCGATATATAAAAGTCAACTGCCAATTCAAACTTTCAAGAAATTCAAATTTTTAACTTTCACTAGATGGCCCAGAAATGACCTATGGACCTCCAAATCCACATTTAGATGCGCTCCCAATACTAAAATCACCACACGAAGCTATCCCCAAACTTGGAATCCCAAATGGACATCGATAACATTGAAATGCACTTCAACCCAAATTTATGAAATTCTTCCAAATGCCAACTTTCTACAATAGGCGCCGAAATGCTCTCGGGTCATCCAAAACCCGATCCGTACATATTTCCAAGTCCAAAATCATTATACAAACTTGTTGGAACCTTCATATCCCAAATCTAAGGTCGCTTACCTAAAAGTCCAACCTTAGTTATTTTTCCAACTTTAAGCTTCCGAAATTAAAATTTTCCATCCGAATCAACTTTGAATCCACGAAATTCAATACCGACCACACATACAAGTTTTAATACATAAAGTGAAGCTACTCAAGGTCTCAAACTACCGAATAATGTTCTAGAGCTCAAAATACTTGGTCGGATCGTTACAACATATATGTTGCATGGATAATACTTCGAAATCATAAATGTGTTCATAACGTAAGTAGCTCTGGATCATTGATCAAATAATTCTTTTCGTTCCATCTCACCCTTATTTAAACATAAGCAATTACTTTTCCTGGTCTTTATGCCCCTTGTTACATGCATGCTTAGCTTATCTTAGTTCCCACCCATATCGAAATTTTTGTGCAACTCATGAGATCCCAAATATTACTTTTGATTTTACTTCACATTCATTAGCCACGATAGGTACGACTTTCTTATGGAGTGCATACAATGTTGTAGTGTGACTATTTTTTTTATGACCATTTCTTCTTTAAGTTACTATGCTTAGGTTGAATCCTTCTTCCTTATTTTCGTAGCTAATCTTTTGTTGTATACTTGGGGGACACCTTATGACTCTTGTAAAGTTGTGAGCTTGTTATATTGTATACCTGAAGGAATTTTTGATGTTTTTACTCTCCTATAAATATTTGTAGTTACATACCTCTTTGCCCTTGTGCTTGTAGGTTACTTCTGAACTTCTGATTTCGATTGTCTCCTTAGTGGAACTCTCCCTTATTTCGTAAAACTTAATTGGTTCACTACCCCAACTCCTATCTGAAAATTTTTTAAGTATCAGGATATCATTATCTACGAGACTGAATTCACTATGTTGGGGTTCACTATGTTTATATTGCACGATCTGTTGATTTGTTTGTAACATCTTTTCTAGTCATTACTAGACTCTTACTGAATCAACTACTAACTACTCATTAATCCATTCTCATATCTATATTCCGCGTAATCTCTCTTGGGTTATTTCTTTGTCTAAACTTTATCCTCGTACCATCTCCTTATATATCAATTGTTCATTCGCACTTATTTATCAATAACATCTAGGCGATAAACCTTACTGCCTCTCCCTGTCGTCGTGCTTGTGTAATGTTCTGGAGTCATAACCTATCTATGCAATATGAATAAGTGTAATCTCATACCTTTCTTATTTTTATCGTATTCTTCCTTTACTACTCCATAGTTATCTGAAGCACATAACTCTTACTTTATACCATATCACACCATCTTTCCCCCTCGCTTTATCTTTGGCATCTTTTCACATCTTCACTAACTCTTACTCTCCTTGCGGTAACCCTTCTGTACCAAGGATAGCAAAATTTCTTACTCCTTAGTCTAACTGGCATACGTTGTCCCTTAAGATTAATTTTGATCACATTGCTTGCTTCGGGAAGCGTCTTCCTGAATGATTTTTAAAGGTTATTCTCCTATCGTCCATTCTATTATCAGTGAAACACAATCTCTAAAATTCTGATAATGTCGATTATTGTCAAATCACTCAGTCCCTAATTCAATTTTAATTTATCTTGTTCACCAGCCTATACTGATTTCTATTACTCTAGGGTCTAACTTTTCCTTCTGGTAATCATGTTAGAGTTACGAACTTATTTCTCGAAATGAGGATATGACTTTATGGCCTATACTCTTTTGTTGTCCCAAGTCCTGTCAACTCTAGTCTTTTCCTTCCCTAGACTATAGACTCTATAATAATGTCATTTTTTATCTACTGTTGTCATTCATGTATTAAATCTTACTCATAGTGCTTTATTAACTCTTTCTTATTTCTCTGCTAACATTTATGTCTATCACTTTATTCTAAAAACTTCAACAAGACATTATTTTGCTTTTAGTCCCTTTGCTCCATTCACTGGCTCTTCGGGTTGCCTAACATTCTCTCTCTATTAGGGATTGGAGACACACTAAAGTAATATTTATCTCTTCTAGGATTTCAGTGCCTGCCTTTGAAATTTTTTTTTTTTGAACATTTTAGTATTCATATCTAACTGTATTATTCTAGAGTGCACCACCTGGATGTCTCACAAGGAGATTTATTAGCATATTTTGCAATATGATTCGAAAATGTAAACTAATGAAAACAATCCATCCATCATTTTGGGTTACTCTAGCCCTAGTCGGACCCTGATATCCCGTCTTTCTCTTAAACTATATATGTTAGCTCCCATAGGGCATAACTGAGATGGGTTTGAACGATTGTACATATATTTATGACTGTTGAATGTAACTCAAAATGCTTATATTTCTTTGCTGAATTGTAAATATTAATAATCTTCATTAACTGGGTGCCTCGTACTCTTCTTCACCTTGCTTCTTTTTTTTTTGTTGAAACTTGTATCTATCTTCTAAAACTCTAATTGTGTTTCACGATATGGGTTGATAGATATTCTTGCCTTAAGACTCCTTATCAAGAAGCTTACACGTATTAGTACACACATGTTCTGCCGAAGACCTCACATTTATCCATCATAAGAATGAAGCAAAATCGAGTTCCTCTAAATCAATTCTTCCACAACCACGTGCAATCTCTTACCAATTGTCTTTTGGATGTTGGTATCATCTTATTATGAATAAAATAGAATCTAGGAGTTTGAATTCTTACAAGTAAGCTCTACCACACAATCTAGAGTAAGAAGAAAGAGTGATAGTTCTAGATTCATTGTAGCCTCCTGCTTATAAGTATGGTGCACAACACACCCATAAACAAGACTCTACTAGACATGGCTTGTAAGCTCCCAAGGATAGAACTGCTCTGATACCACTTTTGTCATGATCCAAACCGATGGGCCGCGACGGGCACCCGGTACCTTACTCAACCGAGTACCAACATAACGTATCTTTTGTATCATACTATCATAGGTACATGAACCAGAAAGACTGACATAAGATAACTAGAATAAAGCATGAGGGAATACTCAACATTGGATGACCCAACATGATACACCGATTTATACATATGATGTACCGGCCTATAAGGCCGGCATGATCTTTTATATGTTCAAAACATAGGCCGACAAGTCCATAAAAGTATCCATATACCTGACATCTATCTACAAGCCTCTAAGAGTAGATAAATACCATAAAGGTCGGTACAGTGCTCCACTATACCAATCAATACATGTCTGAATCTACTGACCAAATAAGAAACTCTGGAGCAATGAGCGCACCAACACCTTCTGTCAAGGTATAGACTATTAGGAGGTCTCTCAACCTATCTATCAGGACCTGCGGGTATAAAACACAATGTCCCAAGGCAAAAGAGACGTCATTACAAATAAATTACAAATTATATAAGGTACGAAAGCAGTGTATAATAGACATGAAGAAATATGAAGGAAAAGACTTAACCTATAAGTTTGAATAGCTTTGTGAATCATGAAACATTTATAATTCATGCATATGCGTATAAATGTCATATCATGCATATGTATATATGTACATAAAATCAACAAGTCTTTGAGGGTATCCCATCATATCATCTCGGTCACTGTGGGAGAAATCAACAACGTATACCAGCTGATCAGGTGGTGTGTAATAACCATATCGATTATTTTAAGCTCTAGCGTGTTGTTCAATAGTTTGAGGCCATGAGCAGCTTCACTTCAGGTATTATGACTTGTACACGTGGTTGGAATTGAATTCGGGGAAATTCGGAATTGATTTGGAGAAAGAATTCTCATTTTGGAAGCTTTAAGTTGAAAGAATTGGTTAAGATTGAATTTTTGAGTAAACGACCTTGGAATCGGGATTTGAAGGTTCCAACAGGTTTGTATAATGATTTTGGACTTGGGAATATGTCCGTATCGAGTTTTGGAAGACCCGAGAATATTTCGGCACCTAGTGTGGAAGTTGGCATTTTTGAAAGAATTTCACAAGTTTGGGTTGATATGCATATCAGTGTTATCGATGTTTGTTTGGGATTCCAAGTCTGGGAATAGCTCCGTATGGTAATTCTGGTGTTGGGAGCATGATCATAAGTGAATTCGGAGCTCCATGGGTCATTTTGGAGTCATTTGGCTGAAGTTAGAAATTTGAAGGTTTTTGAGAAGTTTGACCGAGAGTTGACTTTTTTTATCGAGGTCGAATTCTGATTCTGGAAGTTGGAGTAGGTTCATAATATCGAATGTGACTTGTGTACAAAATTTAAAGTCATTCCGGATTGATTTGATATGTTTCGGCGCAAAATATAGAAGTTGGAGGATCCGAAAACTCATAATTCGATTCGATGCGCGATTCATGATTTCGATGTTGTTTGATGTGATTTGAGGCCTCGAGTGAGTTCGTATCATATTTTGGGACATGTTGATATAATTGGTTAAGGTCCCTAGGGCCTCGGGTGGATTTCAGAAGGTTAATGGGATGGATTTCGGACAAAAAAGCTGCTGAAATTCTGTTGCAGAAGTTGTTCACCAGAAAATTTCTGATGTGAGGAGTCGAGTTTGAAAGCTTATATTTTGCAATCTGTAAAGAATCAGAAGATTTGCAAAATACGAAAGTTGTATCCCTTATATTCTAGTTTCTAGAAAAGTTATCAATTATGATTTGGACATTTTATCAGAAAGTTTGTATCGATTGAAGATGGTTGGTGGAGCAGTTTCGACAGAATCTTCTGATGCATCAAGCCGATTTTATAAGCTTATATCTCGGAATATATAAAGAGTTATATGGTGTACAACATATCAAATTAAATATATTTGAGTCTAGTTTCTAAATCCTCCAATCGTTTGTCATTTGCATATTTCCAGAAGAATTTATGGACGTTTTAACAGAAGGTATACAGCAGGGAAAATGGTAATAGGATGTACAACATACACAACGCCAGGTACAACTGGATGAAGCCTGCGCAGATTGTTTTAAACACGAGTTTTAGCCAACTCCTTTCATTTCTTATATTTGGCTTGGATGATTTTAGAGAGCTCAAGGAGGAATTTTCACCAAGCAACACTAGGTAAGTGATTTCTTCCTATTTTTGAGTTAAATATGTGATCTTACATGGATTTAGACATGAAAATCAGTAGAAATGATTTGAGGGGTCAAACAAACTCTGATTTTTGAGTTCTTTATACGTACAGACTCGTGAGATGAGGAAGAATATTTTGGTATAAAGTTTGTCCAGTTCCAGGATGCGGTTTTGACTGATTTTTGATTTTGTGCTTAAAATCGATATTTTTCAATTGGAATTCATTCATTTAGCATAATTTGATTATAAAAATCTGAACTTGGTGTCACACCTCCTTTTTCGCTACTGCACCCCGTGAAGGGTATAATAAAAAGAGTTTTTTCAATTAAAGGACAATCGAAACGGGATTCGTTTATTAAGAGATTAAGGGTCGCCACTTGGGAGATTTATGGTATCCCAAGTCACCGGTTTGGATCCCGAATCGAGGAAAGGGTTTGATTCTATGTTACAGTCGCGAACCAGAAATCCGGGTAAGGAATTCTGTTAACCCGGGAGAAGGGGTGAGGCACTCCCGAGTACCGTGGTTCTAGCACGGTCGCTCAACTACTATATTTGGCTAAAATCTGATTTTTATTACATGTTAAAACTTATAGTGCAATTTTAGAATGATTTACCACTTTTGTCAATTATTAAGAAAGTGAACGTCGTTTAAGAACGTATTTTTGGATCACGTCACATGAAATGCACCCGGATCCTCGACACATTCCTATTCAACATTTTGGGATTTGGATTTGGGTCGCATAAAATGCACACCCGTATTTAGGAAGGTAAATTTATTTAAAGCGCGTCTAGAGTGGCTAGCGTATTATTATCTTTGCGGGAGGCTGTGAAATTCACCAAACAGAATGCTAGGATTCTAAGTATTTTAACTCAATCATGTATTGAGGGCCCCACAATTTATATGTTTTTTTCGGCGAGGCTTGTCTCAATTTTATTTTAAGGCCAATCCTAATGTAACTACGATTTTCTATTTATTTTTTGTCTCTAAAAGGGCCAATTAATGGGGTATAAATTTAAGCCCCAAATTCAAGTCCGAATTCAAACAAAAGGGAGGATTCTTTTAATTTGAACCCGCCACCTAATTTGAAACCCAAATTTACATTTGCAAATTAATACCCCATATGCCTAATATAATTTAAAGAATTGTAACTTATAGCAATGTTGGGCCTTGCAACTTTGGCCCAAGCTGGTAAGCTACCAGCTTGTGAAAACCGAGCAAATACAATGCCCACGTTGGGACTCTGAGGGTCGGCCCATAATTTGGCAAAAATTTATGGAAGCGAACAGGAATGGGCTCATAATAAGCCCCAAAGTCAATACCAATCATGCTCAGGCTTTTAAACGTGAAGCCACCAAAATTCAATCCCAGACCTTTCGACTTTTACCACTTTTTGACTACTGGAATATATATACTGCAATCAAACTAGATGGAGGCTATCACAAACACAGCTCAATTACACATTTATTAGATTTAATGACAGTCATTACTACTACATGGATGTGCTAGTGAATTAACAGAGTTATACTATAATACCTAATTTGCTTTACACTTGATTAATACCCATGTTGAATTTCATGTTGAACTGAGATGACACTAATGAAATGAAACAAAGCTCATAAGACTAAAATATTCTTGAATTAACTCGTCAATTCTGTTAACATAATTCATATCACGACTGCTACTTGCCCTGTATTAATACTACAGCCTATTAGCTCAAATGATGCAGTTATATACGATTATTGATCTTAACAACTACTACAAGCTGGAAATCCAAGTTAACATTCTAAGTCACTTTAAAAGTCCTAATTACAATCCATATGTGATTGCACTGATCAACCGATTGAATCACACATTACAATATTCAGCCACACAGTCACAACAAAATCATTTAGGAATAACGAAACAGCAGATCCAGCATGGAGAATTGACTTCAACTTTTATTTCATGTTGTTGACAAGAGGTGATACATCAAATAAGCTGAGTCGTGTACTTGGTGTTGGAATAACAAGAGAAAAGAGGGAGGAGTCAGTTATAGCAAATGTAACAGCAGCAGTTTAGGAATAGTTTCAGCAAATCAGCAGGGAATTGATAACACAGGAATAGCAGGATCAATTTTTGAAACCAAACTAAGCTCTCAAATACCCAGGAACACTTTAGCACTCAAAAACCAAATAAGCTGGCCAAACACAGAATGATTGAACCCCAAAACTACTCAAAACCAAGCAGAAACTCCTCGGAAATCTCAAGTTACCAGAAAATAAACTAAGATTGGTACATCAGCTACTAAAACTTAGAAATGAACTGAAACAACACTGTTTTTTTTTTTTGGACTTTTCTACTGTATTTTATATGTTTTTGGATTTTTTGAGGCAGAATCTCAGATCTAAGAAGGGATTTTGAACTTCTAAGGGTTGGAAATACAAATTTTGGTTCAGATTTGTAGAGAGGGTTTTTGGGGTTCAAAACTTGTGAATGATGTAAGGGTCATGCCCTTTTATAGGCAGAAATGAGGCCTATCAGATTTTCGGTTTTTCTTTGTTAGTCCTTATTCATTTTCATACTTGGTCCTTTATTTTTAAACTTCTTACACAAGTTATACCCCCTATGTTGTAAAAATATGTATTAAAGTCCTATTCTAGAAGAATTTACAGCATTCCTATCTCATTCTAATTACCCAGTTACCCTTGTATTCCCTATGAAATTACTTAGATAAAGTAACTGACCAGGCCCCTTAACCATTAGTTATTAACTATGGTCGATTAAACCTACATGACTAGAAGCTGATTCAAACCCTTAGCTAAAACTCAATTTCAGCCTAAACAAAATCTAAACTAAAGTTGATTAAGTTAAAATTATTAACTAACAGCTAAACAAACTAGACACTGAATTAAAGGTATTGCTACACAACCAAGATTAATTAAGACCATCTTCAATGAGAATTAATCCAACTAAGAACTAATGAACAAGCAATCAGAACTTCACTCATCATCAGAACACAACAGAAATCAGAAAAGAAAATTAACACGAGAATTAACCAACACTTGGACAAAACTAATGAAGAAATTAAACTTTATACTATCAATTAATCATGGATGAACTATACGGACACAATACACAGAAACAAGAGAAAATGAGACAAAGAAACAGAAATTGAAATTGAGCAAAAATTCACTGTGACTCAAAGTTATGATGCCCGTCAATTAAGCATTTGAGTCATTCTGATGACATTTGGATCCCGCTGACGACTGATTCCGTATGGGGAAGGCAAGGTAACCATAGGGCGCTAATTTGGGACCAGACCGATGAACTAGGGCTTTTGGAGTCAAAGTTCGATTCAAAATTCGAACAATTTGTGGTACATTTGAAGTAAAATAGGCATGGATTCGTGATGTAAGGAGGGAGGTGAACACTTGGTGTGAATTTGGTGTCATTTGGATGAGGTGTTGTCATGGCCGGAAAATTTTAGATCCAATATTCGAGACATTTAGACGGGATTTGAGGGAAAGGGATCGTGGATTCGAGATAAGGGAGAAGAAGGGATTTCAGGGTGTTAATTTGGTGGCATTTGGAGGTGGCGCCGCCATCGCCGGCGAGGGAATTTGGGGATGGCGCAATTAGGGTTTAGAGAGAGAGGAGGTTGAGGAAGACGATGGGGTCTGAGAGAGGGGGGGTCGGTTTCGGATAGTTATATAGTGATTAGGGATCAGTTCCTGGCCGTTTGATCGATTAACATCGACGGCCAGGATTGCACTCTAATTAAACGGGGTCTTTTCGTATTGAGGGGGGATAGGCCGGGTCGAGTGAGGGAAGGGTATGGGCCTAGGGTCTTTGGGCTGGTGAATTTAATTGAAATGGCCCAATTTAGGTATTTGTTTTTTTGTATTTCATTTTGTATTTTTGTATTTTTTTTTTCCTGATTTTATAAAAATACAAAAATTAAAATAAAGTCCTAATATATTTCAAAGTTAAACTAATTAACTCCCAAAATTGTTTGAAATCTATTTCATGACGAATTCACAATTTAAACAATTAAAAATGCAAAAGTGAACTATTTTTGTTATTTCCATCATATTTTGTTCTAAAACAAATTAACTACTAATTAATCCTAAAATATAAAATTAAATCATAAATGCAAATGTCAAGTGTATTTTTTATATTTTTTATATGAATTAAAATGCACAAATAGAATGCCAACAATTAACATAAAATGTCACAAAAATCTACAAAATTGCAAAATAATGAAAGAAACCATTTTATTTGAATTTTTGGGAATAATTCCTATAGGGCAAAATCACATGCTCACAGCTGCCCCTCTTTGCCCGAAAACACAAAGAGTTTTTGTGCAAAGATAAGTGAGTGGAAACGAGCGACTTTTGCTCGCTTAAATATTTCGTGCGAAGCATTTTTGAAAGAGCTGACCGCACCCTGCTTTAGAGGTTGCCTACATATCATTGGCTAAAAAGGAATCAAGTCAGTGTAGTTCGGGAAGGTTTGGCAGCGGGGACTACTAGGAGCTGTGATTTCATTGTTGTTGCTACTTCTTGCTGACCTCCTTATTACACCAAGTCAAAATAAAAGAAACTAGACTAAGCTATGATCTATGAATTACGAGAAGGTCCTATCTATGTCTTCAAACTTGCTCTTGTATTGCCTTGAACTTGTATTCCTCAGATGGAATTCTTGCGTTGTTGCCTTGAATTGTGATTGGCGATGTTTTGCCACTCCCTGAGTGATGCTTGACTGCTGAAATTTGACATATGTGCCTCTATTCTCCAGGCGGGCTCCTGACTGCTGACGCTTGAAAAGTATTCCCGTGTTTTCCAGGTGGGTAACTGACTCCAACAAAATAGACAAATAAAGAAAATTTTCTACCCCAGTTTGGGTGACTGGGCACATCGTGTTATAAAATATTAAAATTACAAGCTTAAACTTTGAATTGTACTTCCCTTGTTCTCCAGGGGGGCGCCTGACTGCTGACGCTTGAAAAGTATTCCCTTGTTCTCCAGGTGGGCTCCTGACTGCAACACTTGAAAAGTATTCCCGTGTTTTCCAGGTGGGTAACTGACTCCAACAAAATAGACAAATAAAGAAAATTTTCTACCCCAGTTTGGGTGACTGGGCACATCGTGTTATAAAATATTAAAATTAAAAGCTTAAACTTTGAATTGTACTTCCCTTGTTCTCCAGGTGGGCGCCTGACTGCTGAAACTTGAAAAATATTCCCTTGTTTTTCAGGTGGGCTCCTGATTGCTAATCTTGAAAAGTATTCCCTTGTTCTCCAGGTGGGCTCCTGATTGCTGAAACTTGAAAAATATTCCCTTGTTTTCTAGGTGGGCTCCAGATTGCAACAAAATAAATGAACAAAGAAAACTTTCTGCCCCAGTTTGGTGGCTGGGCAGACTTGTGAGTTGTTACCTAAGCTATTGATATGATGGTGAGAGCAAAACTAAAGATTTGATTTGGCATACACGTCCCCTGTGAGTAAAACTATTTGATTAAGATTTTTTATCCTAGGAGAAAATTTATCAGACTAGGTTTTCTGTTATCTTACGAGAAAGATTCGTCAGACTAAGATTTTGACTCTAGGAGAAGGTTCATCAGACTAGGTTTGCCATCTTAGGAGAAAAATTCATCAGACTAAGATTTTTTGTTATCTTAGGAGAAAGATTCGTCAGACTAAGATTTAGATCCTATGAGAAGTTTCATCAGACTAGGTCCATTTCTATCTTATAAGAATGATTCATCAGACTAAGATTTTGACTCTAGGAGAAGATTCATCAGACTAGGTCCATTTTTGTTATCTTAGGAGAAAAATTCATCGGACTTAGAGGTTGACCCTAGGAGAAGATTCATCAGACTAGGTCCACTTGTTATCTTAGGAGAAAGATTTATCGGACTAAGATTTGGATCCTAGGAGAAAGTTCATCAGACTAGGTTTTCTATCTTAGGAGAATGATTCATCAGAGTAAGGTTTAGATCCTAGGAGAAGAGTCATCAGACTAGGTCCATTTTTGGTTATCTTAGGAGAAAGTTTCATCAGACTATGATTTAGATCCTAGGAGGAGATTCATCAGACTAAGTTTTCTATCTTAGGAGAATGATTCATCAGACTAAGATGTTGATCCTAGGAGACGGTTCCTCAGACTAGGGGTTTTGTTATCTTAGGAGAAAGATTTGTCAGACTAAGATATTGATCCTAGGAGAAGATTCATCGGACTAGGGTTTTTAGCTTAGGAGAAAGATTCATCAGACTAATATTTTGACTCTAGGGGAAGATTCATCAGACTAGGGTTTTTATCTTAGGAGAAAGATTCATCAGACTAAGATGTTGATACTAGGAGACGGTTCCTCGGACTAGGATTTTTGATATCTTAGGAGAAAGATTCATCAGACTAAAATTTTTGACTCTAGGAGAAGATTCTTCAGACTAGGTCTTTTGTTATATTAGGAGAGAAATTTTGTCAGACTAAGATTTAGATTTGGAGAAAAATCCATCAGACTAGGCCTTTTATCCTAGGAGGAAAAATGTGAAAAACAATGATAGCATTTTGTGTACACTAACAGGACCGGCGAGGGCAACGATTTGAGAAACTTCCCTTTGTCGGCTCTCCTCTTCTTCCCTTGTCTTTTCTTTATTTTCTTCTCTTTTTCTTCTAACTTTCTTGCACTGCTTTGTTCCTATTTCAAACAAAGAAAACATATGAGTTTAAAATGTGGTGGTTGGTTTGTGGCCTTGAACTTTGAGGGCGACCTGATATCCTCCATTTGTTGCATTGCATGAACTGGTATCTCCCCAGTCCTGATGTCTTATATGAATCCCACGACATGTATAATGCCCCACTTCGTGTATATGATGTTCTTTCTTGACTTAACCGCTGGCTTTGGCCTTGAGTTTATTGTTCCTTCACTCACCATGATCACAGATTCCCACTTGGAGACCTTGCTACCCCCTTTTCTTTGTTACCCTTAATGCAGCAAATATCTCTGATCTGTTCTCCAAACATCCTCCGTCTGTTGAATTATTCCTGAATTGATGTGTACCATGCTATTGTACTTCACACGAATCCCAAAGCATGTTGATTGTGGCCAACTCATTGTGCCTACTGTTTTCTCCTGAGTTGACGCCTTGATGTGTTCACCAGATCCCGTTTTGTTCAATTGGAAAGCTCGTGGCAGATTTTGAAGTCATTTATCACTTGTTATAACCAAACAGACTCAGGACGAGGCAGTAAAACAAGGTAGGAGGAATAGAGTAGAGGATAATAGAAAGAGACGATTCCTAACAAGAAACTAACAGAGTAGCAACCTATCGGATGTGGATACCGACTCTAACGACCTTGACATGCGCCTGCAGCCTACTCTATTTTAGGAAATCTGATGTTCGGCTTTTGTTGTAACTTTTCACAGTGAAACTGGGCTTCAATGCTACGCTTGCTTGATCTAATTCACCATCCTTAGTCGACTTGTGTTGCCCGTAGTGTTTTCACCATCAAGCCTCTCTCATTTCGGTTTTTCTCTCAACTCACCGTCGCCTTATGGTGCCCGTGAAGGTTTTTCTCATTTTGATTTCTCTCATCTTTCATTTCCTTGGGGCATCCGTGAAGGGTTTCATCAACAAGACTCTCTCATCCTTCATTTCCTTTGTTGGATCAGAGTGTTGCCCTTGATACGGTTCACCTCTGCTCGCTTGACCCGGCATTTCTTGAACATTGATCAGAAGGTCTTTCTTTGGACCGTAATGTGGGCTTTCGGATAGGGTTTGAAAGAAAGGGTATTAAAGGCTCAAAACAATTTCATCATCGGCTCAAAATTACGACTTTCGGAATCAGATTTCCCACAACAACCATATCTTCTGCCCTAGTTTCCTTTTTGGGGACTTTTGGGACTTTTATTTGGTGTGACTGAACTTCAGAGAGAGGCTGCCTACGTACCCTTTCGGGATCAAGTCAAACGTAGTACAGGCGACTACTTTTGTTGTTGCGGTCTGTCCTTTTTTCCACTTTTTTTCCTTTCTTTTCATTCTTTTCTTTTCCTTCTCATTTCTTTTCTTTGCTTTTTCTTTTCTTTTCTTTTTTTCTTTTTTTCATTCCCTTCTTTTCCTTTTCTTTTTCTTTTCTTTTTTCTTTTTTTTTCTTTTTATTTCTCTTTTTCTTTTCTTTTCTTTTCTTTTCCCTATTTTTCACTTGTTTTTCCACTTACTTTCCCCGCTCGGGCTTACGAGTTTTATCATTGATTCCAAAAGAGGGGTATGCAAGAAAACAACCAAGTCTCAAAGGGGTAACAAAGGATAAAGTATTTGGATAGCAGAATAAAATGTCTTCGTCATTCCAATCTCCAAAACATGCCAAGTACAAACTACATAGTTAAACAAGCTGAGGAAAACACACATAATACCTTTTGATTGATTCACATATTTGCCTTTTGTATTTGTCAATTAACTAGCACCATTGGACAACGATCTCAGTACCATGAATAAACTTTGTGCAAACTTGCCAATGATGCATTTCGACAGTATTTCTTTATATTCTATATGCCCCCAGTTTCACTTGACTTGGGCTCGAAGTGATCTCAAAATGCCTTTACTTATTTCCCTCGAATGTCCTTGCATCTTCAACATTGTTTCATTGCTTCATTACTAAATTGACTTTTGAAAACCAGGCTGAGAATTATGTGTGCATGTCATGTCAGTAGAACCAGCATGAAAAGAGTTGTAAAAGGAGAAGGGAACTAAATGAAATGACTAGAAATGGCGGGAAATAGAGAATTGCATTAGACTGACAGTGGAAGGGTTTAAACAACAAAACAAGAAAACTAGACTAGAGTTAGACAGCACTACACAAGCTACTATGACTAGACGAACAAGGAAAAGTGAAATGATAGAAGGGTTTGAGTCACAAGACAATATCCGGATTACAACCCTGAAATAACCTGAACAGAAATGACAACAAAATAAACCACCAAAACTCCAAAAGATAGGGCGTCTTCCTAATTACCAAGCATGGCATCCTAGCCACTGAATTTCACACGAAGGCTGCTAGAATTTTCATAAGTCTTCATCACGTTGTTCTGAGCAAAGCTGCTTCTGGGTTTCTTCTGCCGGCTCATTCTCATGATCAATCATACCCACCATATGCGTCTCATTATGCACAGGAGATGTACTTTTGCCAATGCTTGCTGCATCTAGACTTTGTACGACAATGTCACCTGCATCAATAAGCTTTTGAATCGCATTCTTCAGATTCCAACATTTCTCTATGTCGTGCCCCAGGGCACCTGAGCGGTATGCGCACTTTTGAGAAGGATCGAACTTATTTGGAGAAGGGTTCAGCGCTTTTATCTTAATCGGCTTCAACATGTCCAGTGTCTTTAATCGTTGGAACAGACTGCCGTATGATTTTCCCAACAAAGTGAATGTTTTCTTCTTCCGAACCTCTCATCCTTAAATGCTGGATTGGGCCGAAAACCTGATCCGGGGTGTTTTTGGTAATCTCGTGGGGGTAGCTGGGCATTTTGAGGGGCTGGGTACTGGGCATGTGGTGGGCGACTTTGGGAGTTATGTGGAAAGAAGTAGCGTCAGGGAGGGTCATCTAATGCACAAGGATAACCATGAGGACGATGTCGAGGCTGGAATTGTTGATCACGAAAATCTATCAGATCGTCTTTTCTGTTCCTCTTCCTTCCAACCAAGCTTACTGGAACGTTCTGAATAGCTTCTGGACAGCTTATGATTTTGCTTGACTTCATTCCTTCTTCTACTAGGTCCCCCATTTTTAACACGTCATTAAAAGTCTTTCCCAGGGCCGGGATCAAATGACTGTAGTAGGTGGGTCCCTGGGCCTGTAGAAAAAGCTTAACCATTTCTTCTTCGCTGATCGAGGGACTGACTCGAGCAGCTTGCTCCCCTCCATATGAGCCCAAACTCATTAAAGCTTTCCTCCGGCCTTTTTTCCATCTTAGATAGCGAGGTGCATTCTGGGGTAACACTTGATTTGCATTGAAAGTATCGGACAAAGTCTTGAGCCATATCGCCCAATGTAAACCACTTATCAACATCTTGATGGGTATGCCAGTCTGAGGCTGCCCTAGTTAGGCTTTTACTGAAATATGCCATATCGCGTCATCTTTCTCTCAAACAATCCTCATTTCGTTGCAATAGAACTTCAGGTGGGCTACCAGATCTCCACGCCTATCGTACAAGTTAAATTTTTGTACTTTGAACCCTGCGGGCATGCTGCCCTGGCCTTCCACTCTTCGCTTGTCCCTGAATGACTGTTCTGTGCTTTTCAACTTCCTGGGTACCCCATCTCGCCTTTCTCTTCCTGTAACCTTTTCATTTCCAGCATGAAGCTCATCCCGGTAGCTTTTCTTGTAGGGATCAGGGCCCTTGAGGGCAACCTATGAGGGGTGATATTGGGCATTGTGAGCTTTGAGTGGGTGTTCGCTGTTTGGGGTAGTGGATATGACATGAGAATAATTTTGGGGAGATGTAACTGGAGGATGAGTGATGGAGTTACTAGGGTAGTTGGGAAAATTGTGGTAAGCGTGCGTATCTGGGGAATATGGAGAATCATCTGGCATTGTGTTGGGAGCTTGGGTATGGACAGTATCCAGAAAAATTGGTGGTGGGGGTGATGCCTTCCCGATCATCCATGCCCGATACATGTTTGCCATGTGTTGTCTTAACATCCACACCTCTTCAACCAACCCATTATCCTGTCCAACCAACAGCTATCGGGCGTTGGTACCAACCAACTCAGTTCTCTTGTTGTTTGCCATTGTCTTTTGTCCTTGTGTTGCAACCACTTTAAAACTACAAACCAACCACCTTTCTGAAATGTCATGACAAAATGAAACCATCATGTTAGCGTTTGGGCATTTAACATATTGGTACCCGTACATTTGGGGGGTGAATGCACCTAGGCAGTTAATAGTTCCTATTATGTTTTTGATCAGTCGCATGAGTCATCCCGGCTTTTCCTTATTTCTAATTGCAAAACTCTCTATTTCTTCTTTTTTTTCACTTTTTCTTTTTCTTTTTCTTCTTTTCACTCTCGCCTTTGTCTTCTCTTGTTCTTATTTTCTCCCTTTCTCGATTTTTCCTTTTCTTTCTTGTTTTTCCGCTCTTTTTTTTTCTTTTTGCCTTTTTGTAGTTTTTCCTCTCTTTCTTTTTTCCATTTTCTCCTATTTTTCTTTTGGTTATGGTCGAATCCTATGGAGATTGCCTACGTATCATGACCCCGCATGAATCACACCAAGCGTAGTTGTTGCAAATAAGTGCAAAATTGAATGCAAGAAATGAAGAAACAATTTTTTTTGCAATTTTCAAAATTAACAACTGCGATTACAAAAGCTACTAGACTATTTGTTTTTCTCTTTTTTTTCAAAAAGGAAAGTACAAAACAGCCTCAAAAGCAAAATACAGACTCGAATAATCTAGGAGTCCATCAAAGCTTCAAATCCCGGGTTCCACAGGGCATCACTCGGCATCGCCATGGGCCTGCGCAAGACTGAGAAGGTTTCAATGTCAACTGTAGGCTATTTAACGAAAACTTGCCATGTAATGACTTATTTTGACTAAAAAAATAAAAGTGGCTATGTTTCAAAAATATTTATTCTAAGAAAACAAAGACTCAATTTTGCAAATACGGCCTTTCAGCACTTCCAAAAGGGAGATTTTAAGGATGTGCCTGCAAACCGTTTTAAAATGACTCAGGGTGGCTGTTCTTGTAAAAACAGCCTTCCGACGCCCTTTTGGAGACATGCGGATTATTTTAAAATAAGAATGGCGTCACCCGACTTATTGAATAAAATTAAAATTTTTGTATTTTTTGGCTATTTTCGTAAAAGGGGTGGTTGGACCTGATGAGGGTTGCCTACGTATCTCACATCCGGTGAGAATCAAACCAGCGTTGTTCGGGCCGATTGGCCAAAATCAAAGCTATTTTAAACAACCATTCTTCTTTCTAATTTCAAAATCTGGCAGTATTTCGGTACTATTTGGGCATCGGTTTTTCCAGACAAATGATTATCCTCACTTATTCCTAACACTGCTATTTTCACAATTTTTCTCTCATTAAGCCGGTCAACATGCAAAGCCGAGCAAACAAATGCGCAGTAGCACATAAGATGCATTAGGATGGTCATTTCAATTCCGGTCACCTGTCCTAGATGGACCCAACCCCTTTGTTGAGTCCCCTAAGTCAAATGCACATGATGCAAACACGCATCCTACTAGGGATCCGTCATGATGTTATTGTTCTTCCAGGTTTAACCCTAGGTTTATCGGTCTAGACCTGGCTTACCCGAGCGGACAACTCGAGTCGAGGGGGAGGCAGCGTACCGGGGATACAGAAGCTCCACCGGCTTTGCAACTTATCCAAACCTCGTTCTAAATTGGGAAAGACTCTAAATAGAAGATAAGCTACACGAACTGCACCCTTCTCCATGATGTAGAAGACTCAGAAAGAGGAAGGGATTCATGACAGTTTATATACAATTCAACAAATATCAAAGCGGTAAAACATTCAGCACATATAGCATGGAACATGTAGCAAAATCAAATAAAGCCAAATATAACAATTTAACTGAGCTCGAATTCTTGAACCATGAACCGAACTTCTGGGTTCTCATCCCCAGCAGAGTCGCCATAGCTGTCACACCTCCTTTTTCGCTACCACACCCCGTGAAGGGTATAATAAAAGGAGTTTTTCCAATTAAAGGGCAATCAAAACGGGATTCGTTTATTAAGATATTCAGAATCACCACTTGGGAGATTTATAGTGTCCTAAGTCACAAGTTTGGATCCCGAATCAAGGATAGAGTTTGACTCTGTATTACAGTCGCGAACCAGAAATCCGGGTAAGGAATTCTGTTAACCCTGGAGAAGGGGTTAGGCACTCCCGAGTTCCGCGGTTCTAGCACGGTCGCTCAATTGCTATATTTGGCTAAAATCTGATTTTTATTGCATTTTAAAACTTATAGTACAATTTTAGAATGATTTACTGCTTTTGTCAATTATTAAGAAAGTGAACCTCGTTTAAGAACGTGTTTTTGGATCACGTCACATGAAATGCACCCGGATCCTCGACACATTCCTATTCAATGTTTTGGGATTTGAATTTGGGTCGCAAGAAATGCACACCTGTATTTAGGAAGGTAAATTTATTTAAAGCGCATCTAGAGTGGCTAGCGTATTATTATCATTTCGGGAGGCCATGAAATTCACTAAACGGAATGCTCGGATTCTAAGTATTTTAATTCAACCATGTATTAAGGGACCCACAATTTATATGTTTTGTTTGGCGAGGCTCGTCTCATTTTTATTTTAAGGCCAATCCTAATGTAACTATGATTTTCTATTTATTTTTTGTCTCTATAAGGGCCAATTAATGGGCGTGTATAAATTCAAGCCCCAAATTCAAGTTCGAATTCAAACAAAAGGGAGGACCCTTTTAATTTGAACCTGCCACCTATTTGAAACCCAAATTTACATTTGTGAATTAATACCCCATATGCGTAATATAATTTAATGAATTGTAACTTATAGCAATGTTGGGCCTTGCAACATTGGCCCAAGCTGGTAAGCTAGCAGCTTGTGAAATCCGAGCAAATACAATGCCCACGTTGGGCCTCTGAAGGGTCGGCCCATAATTTGGCCAAAATTTATGGAAGCAAACAGGAATGGGCTCATAATGAGCCCCAAAGTCAATACCAATCATGCTCAGGCTTTTGAACGTGAAGCTACCAAAATTCAATCCCAGAACTTTCGACTTTTACCACATTTTGACTACTGGAATATATATACAACAATCAAACTAGATGGAGGCTATCACAAACACAGCTCAATTACACATTCATTAGATTTAATGACAGCCATTACTACTACATGGATGCGCTGGTGAATTAACAGAGTTATACTATAATACCTAATCAGCTTTGCACTTGATTAATACTCATGTTGAATTTCATGTTGAACTGAGATGACACTAATGAAATGAAACAAATCACATACGACTAAAATATGCTTGAATTAACTCGTCAGTTTTGTTAACATAATTCATATCATGACTGCTACTTGCCCTGTGATAATACTACAACCTATTAGCTCAAATGATGCAGTTATATACGATTATAGATCTTAACAACTATTACAAGCTGGAAATCCAAGGTAACAGTCTAAGTCACTTTAAAAGTCCTAATTACAATTCATATGTGATTGCACTAATCAACCAATTGAATCACACATTACAATATTTAGCCACACAATCACAACAAAATCATTTAGGCATAACGAAACAGCAGATCCAGCATGGAGAATTGACTTCAACTTTTATTTCATGTTGTTGACAAGAGGTGATACATCAAATAAGCTGAGTCGTGTACATGGTGTTGGAATAACAAGAGAAAAGAGGGAGGAGTCAGTTATAGCAAATGTAACAGCAGCAGTTTAGGAATAGTTTCAGCAAATCAGCAGGGAATTGATAACACAGGAATAGCAGGATCAATTTTTGAAACCAAACTAAGCTCTCAAATACCCAGGAACACTTTAGCACTCAAAAACCTAATAAACTGGCCAAACACAGAATGATTGAACCCCAAAACTACTCAAAACCAAGCAGAAACTCCTCTGAAATCTCAAGTTACCAGAAACTAAACTAAGATAGGTAAATTAGCTACTAAAACCTAGAAATGAATTGAGATAGCACTATTGTTTTTTGGACTTTCCTACTCTATTTAATATGTTTTTGGATTTTTTGAGGCAGAATCTCAAATCTAAGAAGGAATTTTGAACTTCTAAGGGTTGGAAATTCAAATTTTGGTTCAGATTTGCAGAGAGGGTTTTTTTTTTGGGGGGGGTGGGAATTTTGGGGTTCAAAACTTGTGAATGAAGTAAGGGTCATGCCCTTTTATAGGCACAAATGAGGCCTATCAGATTTTCAGTTTTTCTTTGTCAGTCCTTATTCACTTTCATACCTGGTCCTTTATTTTTAAACTTGTTACATAAGTTATACCCCCTAAGTTGTAAAAATATGTATTAAAGTCCTATTCTAGAAGAATCTACATCATTCCTATCTGATTCTAATTACCCAGATACCCTTGTATTCCCCTTGAAATTACTTACCTAAGGTAACTGACCAGCCCCGTTAACCATTAGCTATTAACTATGGTCGATTAAACCTACAAGACTAGAAGCCGATTCAAACCCTTAGCTAAAACTCAATTTCAGTCTAAACAAAATCTAAACTAAAGTTGATTAAATTAAAATGATTAACTAACAGCTAAAAAAACTAGACACTGAATTAAAGGTATTGCTACTCAACCAAGATTAATTAAGACCTTCTTGAACTAGAATTAATCCAAATAAGAAATAATCGACAAGCAATAGAAACTTCACACATCATCAGAACACAACAGAAATCCGAAACAAAAATTAACACAAGAACTAACCAACACTTGAACAAAACTAATGACGAAATTAAACTTTATACTATCAATTAATCATGGAGAAACTATACGGATATAATACACAGAAACATAAGAAAATGAGACAAAGAAACAAAAATTAAAATTGAGAAAAAACTCACTGTGACTCGAAGTTATGATGCCCGTCAATTTAACATTTGAGTCATTCCGATGACATTTGGATCCCGCTGACAACTGATTCCGTGTGGGGAAGGCAAGGTAACCATAGGGCGCTAATTTGGGACCAGACCAATGAACTAGGGTTTTTGGAGTCAAAGTTCGATTCAAAATTCAAACAGTTTGGGGGACATTTAAAGTGAAATAGGCATGTATTCGTGATGTAAGGAGGGAGGTGAACACTTGGTGTGAATTAGGTGTCATTTGAATGAGGTGTTGTCATGGCCGGAAAAGTTTAGATCCAATATTCGAGACGTTTAGACGGGATTTGAGGAAAAGGGATTGTGGATTCGAGATGAGGGAGAAGAAGGGATTTCAGGGTGTTAATTTGGTGGCATTTGGAGGTGGAGCCGCCATCGCCGGTGAGGGAATTTGGGGAAGGCGCAATTAGGGTTTATGAGAGAGAGGAGGTTGAGGAAGACAATGGGGTCTGAGAGGGGGGGTCAGTTTCGGACAGTTATATAGTGATTAGGGATCAGTTCCTGGCCATTTCATCAATTAACATCAACGGCCAGGATTGCATTCTAATTAAACGGGGTCGTTTGGTATGGAGGGGGGCAGGCCGGGTTGAGTGAGGGACGGGTATGGGCCAGGGGTCTTTGGGCTGGTGAATTTAATTGAAATGGCCCAATATAGGCATTTGTTTTTTGTATTTCATTTTGTATTTTTTTTTCTGATTTTATAAAAATGCAAAAATTAAAATAAAGTCCTAATATATTTCAAAGTTAAACTAATTAACTCCTAAAATTGTTTGAAATCTATTTCGTGATGAATTTACAATTTAAACTATTAAAAATGCAAAAATGAACTATTTTTTTTATTTCCTTCATATTTTGTTCTAAAACAAATTAACTACAAATTAATCCGAAAATATGAAATTAAATCCTAAATGCAAATGTCAAGTATATTTTTCATATGAATTAAAATGCACAAATAGAATGCCAACAATTAACATAAAATGTCACAAAAATCCACAAAATTACAAAATAATGAAAGAAATCATTTTGTTTGAATTTTTGGGAATAATTCCTATAGGGCAAAAATTACGTGCTCACACTTGGTAGATTTTGAGCACTCGAAATTTTGTTCAATAGGCAAGCGTGTTGCAGAGTAGCTTTCGGGATAGTTCAAGGTGAGTAACAATTTTAAATGTTGTTCTGAGGGTGTGAAACCCCAGATTACACAACGTTCTACTGTGTTGAGATGCGTCGCTAGATGACGAGCGTGGGGTCATACACATTGGGGATTGTGACTTAGTCCATCCTGAATAACTATTTTTCTATATATTTGATAGCTAATTATTTGATATTATTATACTTGGGCTTCGTGCTAACTGTTTGAACCATTAGGGGATCGTTAATGATATTTTCCTCGCTGTTTGATTTCATACTTGTGCTCAATCATGCCAGATCTTTCAATGATTTCAAACTCAGCTATGTTATTCTATTTTAGAAACCTTAAATGAAGTTTTAAAGATATTTTGAGGTGAGCTGCATATTTTTACTATTTCCCGAAGGGCGTATGAGATTCTGACTGAGTAAGGCTGACGGTCTGTATTATGAGGATACTTTTGGGTCGGGCTACACGCTACAGCAGTGATACACTAATTATGATAATGAGGTCGAGAGCCTGAGATTGTAAGCCACGAGGTGACTTGATATTGATATAAGGCCGAAAGCCTGTTGATGATGGCACGAGATGACAGGATTCTGCACTTTCCCAGTGAGTGCGGGTACCCATTGAGACATGAGATATAACCCGAGGGACTGGTATGGTTCTGTGATATTGCCCGAGGGGCTGATTTTGATGTTATTATGCCCGAGGGGCAGTTCTTATGTGTTTACATTTCTAGTTGTTTTTCTATATATTGCTTGACTGCTTAAAAGGTGTTTATGAGATTTCACTGCTTAATTATATTTACCGGTGTTGTTATGCCTCTTATAGTTTAATATTGTGTTTAAAGTGATTTTATGTCGCTCAGTCTTCATTTATTTTTATTACTCACTAAGTTGGAAGTACTTACTTTACTCTCTACAACACTGTGTGCATATTCGGGCTCTACAGGTCCTGCTACTGAGGGTTGATGGTTCCAGTTGATCTTCAAAGATTTACTAGGTAGCTGTTTTGGCGATTCACAACCTAGTGCATTTTATTTCATTTTGATTCTGTTATGTAGTAGTGGAGTAGACTCTCAGACTTGTAGTATTGGTCTAGATTCTCATGACTTGTGACACCCAGATGTCGGGCTGTGTTGATTTTTATTTTCGCAAATTATACTGTTAAATGCTCATTTTGGGATTTTATTTCAGATTAAAGACTTATTAATTATTATTTTAGTTGTTTAAAGTGAACTGGAGGTGTGTCATTTGGCCTCGTCTTCACGAGAGGCGCCATCACGATCTTGTTGGGATTTAGGGTCGTAACAAGTTGGTATCAGAGCACTAGGTTCCCTTAGGTCTCACGAGTCATGAGCAAGTCTAGTAGAGTCTCGCGGATTGGTACAAAGACGTTTGTACTTATCTTCGAGAGGCTACGGGGTTGTTAGGAGCACTTCCCTTCTTGATTCCTCATCGTGCAGCTTGATTCCTTTGAGGCCTATGCCTCTGTTTCCTTCCTACTCAATCTTATGTGATGCGAAGTGCTTATTATAAACCGAGAATAGAGAAATTTTAATGGTCCTACCGATGTGGTGCGAGATGTTTCTCCATGCATGGTGGTTGGAGCTATTTGTCGTCGTCTTGTGGAAGAATATTCTATCTTTTTAGCTTAGTAGATACTTCTGAGAGCTTCAAGGTTATACATAAGATGCTATGATGCTTATGAACAGTTATCGCGCAGTATTGATGAGAGGTTGGAATACATGCCTATGTGCAGGGTAGTGAATGACTTGAGAGGAGGTTTACTAAATGTTTGATTCAGAGATCCAGTATCTTATTTTCGGCGGAGTAAAGGTAATCGAACATTAGATGATCAGGTTTGGGTTGATAGAGTAACGGGACTTGGTGTTTTCAAGTGTGGTGGAATTTTTATCTGCGACGTGGTGTCGTCGTCCTCGATTATATGTGTTAAGTTTGCCGGTGTTATGATCTTCTACAATTTGCCTTTGGAGCATGATATGGGGAGATGGTATTGAAGAAGCAGCTATCAGAGACTGTGAGGTGAGGTGGTTCAGTATTGGATAAGTACTGATAATGAAGGCAGCTCGAGAAGGATGATCTTCGGAGAGTTTGAAGTCATGGTGAAATGCTGGTTTAAAAGCTACAGAGAATGATATTGAATTGAGGCAGCAATTGGGCAGCATACGATGAAGGAAGATAGGTGAGAAGTGCTAGGCAGTAGTTCCATTTCTAGGGGGCCAGGTGTAAGAAGCAGAAGTCGAGCAACCGCATAGAGGGAGAGTTTGACCAAAGTGGGAGAGCGGTAGCATAGTGGTGAATTAGAAGATATTGTGGCGCATTTAGTAGATGTCCATGAGGAGCGGACGGACTGGTAAAGTTGGGGAATAAGAACAAGCTTAGGATGGGGTATTGATATTGTAGAGAGTGTGCAGTACAATGTTGTTAGAAGGTGTTAGATGTAATTTCCACAGGTGGGTTAACTCCTGTGAGCACGATAGCGGTCGTGCGGTTGGCAAGTTTCTACAACGAATTCTAGTGGCTATGTGGTAGGAGGCCAAATATGTGAATGATGCTAGAGACTTTGAGCATTCATGGAATTCTAACAGGAGAATTTAGAAGAGTTTGACGGGTTGGTTGAGCTAGGTCAGGTCAGCAATGCAGAAAGAATTTCGGTAGGGTCCAGAGTGGTGCAAGGAGTAGCTTCAGGCTAAGTGGGAGAGTTCCACCGCCTGCGATTGGATTGCAGGATTATATTCGCATGGGGTTGCGGATTATCGACGTATTGGCTAGTTATTACAGCTAAGGGGAAAGGAGTAAAATGGTAATTGTGCATGAGATTTGATAAATGTGTGCAAAAATAGGCCTTATTGGACTAGGGTTTGGTTTTGGAAGATTCAAAATTTATGCTTAAGGCATAGGCGAGTTGTAAGGGTAGTGACTCAGTCACGTGCTACATTGAAAGGGTGTTCATGTGCTAGAAGAGCATTAGAGTTGACTATATTCGGGGCCAGTCAGAGGGGGTGACTCTCAATAGCGGTCCTGATGAATTCGAAAGTTAAAAATGCGGTGTTTAAAGGGTTTCAGGCAGCAGTATGATTGAGAATCAAGCTTTTGCAACGTAATTTCTAAGAAAGGAAAAATGGTTGGAGTGTTCTATGGTATTTGTCAGCATGCAAGATGGTATTATGCGCTTAGCGTGCTTGTGACCGATATTCGGTAATTTGCAATGGTGAGAAATTCAGCTCCATGTATATCTCCTGATATGAATTTTATGATGGGATCAGGTGGCATGCCACCATGGATATGTTATTTGGATTGGGTTGCATGCAGGAACAGGGTGATGTTGAGTAAGGTTGCTATATATATTTATTTTTCATGTGTTTTGCTTGCTATTTTCTAAGAAATCCATATTAGTGGTGTGAGTTTAGTAATCCCTTCCTGAGTCATTTCCTTATGAATCATGTTCGAGTTGAGGCCTATTGGCACATTGTGGAATCATGTGAGACTTTTGGTCATGCCTGGGGTGATTTATTGCCTGAGCAGTTCATACTGGGCGAGACGAAATTATGGTATCAAGGATCGGTGTGATAAGACTATGTATAAGTATATTACAGGACAACTACCATTATTTGGTTCGAAATGAGATAATGATTTTAGTCAAGAGGAAAGATTCAATGTTTGGTTAGCTCTGTAGTTGGTTAGAAATTTCTACACATATATAATTCGAGGAGCGCGACCGGCGCTCAACCGAGTAAACCTGACCGAGCAAGCCTGTTAGGTCTCATTCTACCCAAACTAACTCATGAATAAATAGGAGATAGGCTCCATTAATCAAATACTATAAACATAAAAATTAACGATTTCCATTTTATTTTTATTTTCATTAGCAACTTCATCTGCCACCTCAAAGGTATTACAAGTTTTATACATCATTGCCAAAGATCAATATTTCTATTTTAATTTCCGGCTATACCTCTAAATACAAAGTACATGATAAACAATCGTACAGGGCCCCGAAATGAAGTGGGGCTCACCAACTCAGCTGAAAGGAAGATGCGTCACTGGCTGCAACCCACACTACCTGCTATGGAACCACCTACAATCTTAACACGAATGTAGCGCCCCCGGCAAAAGCGACGTTAGTGCCATTGAATAGCACTAGTATGTATAACTAAACACCATCTAATTAGAAAGAACTATCAAACAAGAATAAATAAATCACAAGTAAAACTCAAACACTTTAAATGATCACAACATTATCAAATAAAGAGGATCACATAGCTTTCACATAAATCTCCATACCTCTAGGTTGTGTTTCATAGCCCGTCCAATGAGTTCATNCTATGCATTTCATAGCCCGTCCATAGGTTCCACATTTTATATTATACCCCTATGCGTTTCATAGCCCGTCCATAGGGTCAACATATTATTTAATTGGCACATGGGACCACAATCATTACAGCATACTTGGCTAGGCCATATTTCACAACTAAATCTCTTATTTCCCATATTTCCACATATTTCACGTCAATTATCAATTTAAACGATAAGCCATTTAATTCAAGATGTCAAATACACATGAGAGGAACCATGAATCCTCGGCATATACAATATCTCAGAAATCATACACCTCAAGTTTATTGACAATGGAACCTTAAACACAATGGACTCTTCCAAATCAATAGAAAGGATACACCAACCCATAATAAAAACACACATCGAAGGCATAAGCAAATAATTACACCAATTATTCTTAAATCCTTCTTTTTCAATCATGACATTATACAAATTCAAGTTCTCGGCACATTGGACACACTCTATTTCCGAAATTCGTTTGATTACTTTAAACATCTCTACACATAGAGGATTTCACATAGTTTGGCATAAGATATGCAACTCAATTCTCAATTTAAGGTCTTAGCATTTCAATACATGATTCATATTCCTTCCACCCTTTTTAAGTTATCAACAATAGCACCTTGATCATATTGGAATTCATCTTTCGCAATTATAGGGTCACAACACCAATTCATGTAAAGTACCAATAACAGCAAGAATCCAAAGTTCAATCATACCACATTTACACAGTCACTTACTTCACTTCATTACCAACAACTAGCCACAATCAATCAAATACATTTCGTACATATAAGAACAATTCGGAGGATCAACCAGAACGAGTTTTCTCACACAATTTGGCATCAAAACCTCAATTTAAACTTGACTTGAAGTCTAGGCATTTTAGCACATGGTTCCCATTTTTCACATATCCTCATTTACCAAGAATAACCTATTAAACACATTGACGTACATCTTCCACATATGTTCTTGCAACACCCAAAATTCTTTGAAATAATGAATACTACATAAATCAAATTCCATACATACAACATACTCAGGGGCACAATGGGAGCTCAATTTCCAAGAAGATGGAGTTTTAGCCATACATACCTCATCTAAGCTTTCCTTAAGTTACTACAACGTTGCGAAAATTCTAGCAATTCCAATCTAGTTTGAGACATAACAAAATTGAATACAAATTAGAAAAATATTCATGGTTTCAGCTCATATGAGCATTTTATCAAATACTAGTTGAGCATCTAAATCTCAAATCTCTTTTTTTCAAGGTTTTCCTTCATTCCCTAACCAAATCTTTACTTATTTATGTTAAACAATCTTCCCATAAACCTAAGTTGTACATGCATGAATACATAATAGTATTTCTCCCAAGAATCATACCTCAATATCCCAACTTATACTCCAAACTCGAAATTAAAACCTAGGGTATAGATGTCACGACCCGGATTTCCCCACCATCGGGAGTCGTGATGGTGCCTACTAACGTAGCTAGGCCAGCCAAACAGTAAACATTCTCTAATAATTTCTCAACAATATAAACATACGAAGGCAATTAAATAAAAGTGGAAGACTTTAAGCTTATAAAACTGAAATCAAAATGCGGAAGTTTAAGACGAATCTCTACCCAAAATCTGGTGTCACTAGCTCACAGATTGTTATAGAGTACTAAAAACAAGTCTGAAATGATATTACATACTGTTTGTCTCAAAACAAAGAAAACAAACTAAACATAGAAGGGACTTCAGCCTGCGAACGCCAGCTAGGCTACCTCGTGAGTCCCTGGACTGAAAACAGCTCCCGGGCAATCCTACTGCTGCTGTCCAAAAGCTGCTCCTGGATCTGTGCAAAAACATGCATAGAGTGTAGCATCAGCACAACCGACCCCATGTGCTAGTAAGTGCCTGGCCTAACCTCGGCGAAGTAGTTACGAGGCTAGACAGGACTACCAAATCAACTTGTACAGTTCTCTATATATATATATATATATGCAATAAAAGGAAAGGATACCAAACTAAACAGTTAAAAGGGAGGGGAAACATGCTATGGGGGAGTACAATCCGGATATAAAAGTCATCAACATAAATAAGAAATAGAGCACAACAATAATTTCATACAGACAAGAAATCCAATAGTTTCACGGCATCAACCTTCGTGCTTTTACTTTCATCCTCACCCAAAGCAATCAAACAAAATGCACGGCATCACCCTTCGTGCTTTCCTCACATAACTCTCATTTGATGGAACGGAATGACCCTTCGTGCAAATATAATCAAAAATGGCACGGAATATCCCTTCATGCATAACATAATTAACAATGGCACGGAATGACCCTTCGTGCAAATATAATCAACAATGGCACGGAATGACCCTTCGTGCAAATATAATAAAAATGGCACGGAATGACCCTTCGTGCATTATCACTCTTCCTCACCCAAACAGCAATCACAACCAAACGGGCGAGGGGAATAAACAGTAACGAGTAATGTCCCAGCAAGGGAAAAACACAATTAAACAACTAAGTCCCGGCAAGGGAGCAATGACAATGACTTCCATATCCCGGCAAGGGAGATAATCAATATACTCAAGTCATCCCGGCAAGGGATATAATCAATATACTCAAGTCATCCCGGCAAGGGATTTAATCACATTTCTTACCAATTCTTTCGCTTCCTACTCGATAGTATTTTATCATTCGAGCCAATGCTCCAAAGAATTCACAAATTCACAATTGATCCTCAACTCTTCACATTATGTAGAATTCATTAATTAGCTTGGAAGATTCCCAGATATACCAAGAACAACTAATAACAAAGACCCATGGTCATGCTAGACACCGGTGTATAGATACCCGTCACCATACCTATACACCGTACTCGATCATTTAGCAAATAGCAATCAATAATACTCTAATCCTATTCCCTCAAGACAAAGTTAGATCAAACACTTACCTCAATTGCTCCAAAAATCCACTCAAGCCTCTAGTATAGCCTTGCCCCTCGAATTCACCAAAAAAACGCTCGAATCTAGTCACAAATTGCTTGAATGTATCAACAAATGTTAATTGAATCAACTTGAATGAATAAAAATGAATTTTCCAAAGTTTTACTCAAAAATTACCAAAATGCCCCCGGGCCCATATGGTCAAAACCCGAGGTACATGAGTCAGGAAATACTCGCCTTTGGATCGTCACATCCTCCACCTCTAAAATAACTGTTTGTCCTCGAAAGGACAAAAGAATTAAGTACATGAGTTAGGAAATAGATGAGGGTAACGGCTCCGCATATCAGGCTCGGACTCCCAGGTCGATGCCTCAGGAGGCTAACCTCTCCACTGGACACGCACTGAAGGAAAACTCTTCGACCTCAACTGTCGAACCTGCCGGTCTAGAATAGCTACCGGCTCCTCCTCGTAGGAAAGATCCTTGTCCAAATGGATAGTGCTGAAATCTAACACGTGGGTAGGATCGCCATGATACCTCCGAAGCATAGACACATGAAACATTGGATGCACGACTGACAAGCTAGGTGGCAAGGCAAGTTGTAAGCCACCTCTCCCACACGATCAAAAATCTCGTATGGGCCAATGAACCTAGGGCTAAGCTTTTCTTTCTTTCCAAATCTCATTACGCCCTTCATAGGCGATACACAAAGCAATACTCGCTCACCAACCATGAAGACTACATTTCGAACCTTGTGATCCGCATAACTCTTTTGCCACGACCGAGCCGAACGAAGCCCTTCTTGAATGATCTTGACCTTATACAAGGCCTCCTGGACTAAATCTGTACCCAATAACTGAGCCTCTCTCGGCTCAAACCATCCGACTGGAGACCGACATCGCCTACTATACAACGCCTCTTATGGAGCCATCTGAATGCCGGACTGGTAGCTGTTGTTGTAGGCGACTTTGCTAAAAGCAAAAACTGGTCCCAAGAGCCTCTAAAATCAATGACACAGGCTCGGAGCATATCCTCTAATATCTGAATAGTCCTCTCGGACTGACCGTCCGTCTGAGGATGGAATGCTATGCTCAATTGAACCTGGGTGCCTAACTCCTACTGAACTGCTCTCCAAAAGCTCGATGTAAACTGCGTACCCCAGTCCGAAATGATAGATGTCGGCACCCCATGAAGGCGAACAATCTCCCGGATGTAGATCTCAGCTAATCTCTCCGATAAATAGGTGGTGGCAACAGGAATGAAATGCGCTGACTTGGTCAGCCTACCAACAATGACCCAAATAGCATCAAACTTCTTCCGAGTCACCAGAAGTCTAGTAACGAAATCCATGGTAATCCTCTCCCACTTCCACTCGGGAAGCTCAATCCTTTAAAACAAAGCACCAGGCCTCTGATGCTCACACTTGACCTGCTCACAATTCAAACACCTAGCCACATATGCAACAATATCTTTCTTCATCCTACGCCACCAATAATGCTGCCGCAAGTCCTGATGGGCCTCCGCTAAGATCAGCTCTCGAATTCCATCAACATTGGGCACACAAACTCGTCCCTACAATCTCAAAACACCATCATCATCTAAAGTAACCTGCGTAGAACCTCCACGCTGCATTCTGTCTCTCAGGACGCACAAATGGGGATCATCAAACTGCCGATCACGGATATGCTCCAATAATGAAGAACGAGCGACCGTGAAAGCTAATACTCGGCTAGGCTCTAAAATGTCCAACCTCACAAACCGATTGGCCAAGGCCTGAATATCCAAAGAAAGCGGTCTCTGGCTGACCGGAACATAAGCAAGACTACCCATGCTGGTGGACTTCCTACTCAATGCATCAGCCACCACATTGGCTCTCCCCGGGTGGTACAAAATAGTAACATCATAATGTTTCAACAACTCCAACCACCTCTTCTGCCTCAAATTCAACTCCTTTTGCTTGAACAAGTACTGAAGGCTCTTGTGATCTGTGTACACCTCGCACGTCACACCATACAGATAATGCCTCCAAATCTTCAAAGCGTGAACAATGGCTTCCAACTCTAAATCATGGACCGGATAGTTCTTCTGGTGGATCTTTAATTGCCTCGAAGCATAAGCTATGACTCGGCCATCCTTCATCAATACCGCACCAAGCCCAATACGGGAAGCATCACAATAAACAGTATAAGGCCCTGAACCGGTGGGCAAAACCAATATTGGTGTCGTAGTCAGAGCTGTCTTGAGCTTCTGAAAGCTCTCCTCGCACTCGTCTAACCACCTGAACTGGGCACCCTTCTAGGTCAACCTGGACATCGGAGCTGCAATAGATGAAAACCCCTCCACGAACCGATGGTAATATCCTGCTAATCCCAAGAAACTCCGAATCTTCGTCGCTGAAGCTGGTCGAGGCTAATTCCTGATTGCCTCAATCTTCTTCGGGTCTACCTGAATGCCCTCTGCTGATACTACATGACCCAGAAATGCAACTAAACTCAACCAGAACTCGCACTTCGAGAATTTAGCATACAACTGACTATCGTTCAGAGTCTGAAGAACCACTCTAAGGTGCTGCTCGTGCTCCTCCTAGCTGCGGGAGTACACCAGAATATCATCAATAAAGACTATCACGAACAAGTCTAGATAAGGCCTGAATACTCGGTTCATCAACTCCATAAATGCTACCGGGGCATTGGTCAACCCGAATGGCATGACCAAAAACTCATAATGTCGATACCGAGTGTGAAATGATGTCTTAGGGACATATGACGCCCTAATCCTCAGCTGATGGTATCCAGATCTCAAGTCTATCTTTGAAAACACCTTCGCACCCTGAAGCTGGTCAAACAAATCATCAATCCTCGGTAGTGGATACTTGTTCTTTATCATCACCTTGTTCAATTATCGGTAATCAATTCACATCCTCATCGACCCATCCTTTTTCTTCACAAATAACACCGGCGCGCCCTAAGGAGAAACACTAGGCCTGATAAAACCCTTCTCTAACAGATCTTGCAACTGGTCCTTTAACTCCTTTAACTCTAGTGGAGCCATGTGATACGGCGAAATAGAAATGGGCTGCGTGCCTGGGGCCAGATCAATATAGAAATCAATATCCCTGTCGGGCGGCATACCCGGTAGGTCTCAAGGGAAAACTTCTGGGAACTTCCGGACAATAGGAACATAGTCAATAGAAGGAACCTCTGTGCTGGAATCACGAACATATGCCAAATAAGCTAAACACCCCTTCTCGACTATACGTTGAGCCTTAACGTATGAAATAACATTGCGGGTGGCATGACCTGGGGTCCCTCTCCACTGCAATTGGGGCAAGTCTGGCAAAGCCAAAGTCACATTCTTGGCGTGACAATCCAAGATAGCATGATACAAGGACAACCAATCCATCCCCAATATAACATCAAAATCCACCATGTCTAAAAGCAATAAATCAACTCGGGTCTCAAAACCCTCAAATACTACTACACAGGAATGATGAACTCGGTCGACCACTATAGAATCACCCACTGGTATAGATACATATACAGGGATACCAAAAGTGTTACTAGGCATAGCCAAGTAGGGTGCGAAATAAGATGACACATATGAATACGTAGACCCAGGATCAAATAGCACTGAAGCATCCCTGTCACAGACCAGAATAGTACCTGTAATAACAGCATCGGAAGACTCGGCCTCTGGCCTGGCTGGCAAAGCATAACACCGGGGCTGGGCCCCACCTCCTTGAACTATATCCCTAGGACGATCGGCTGCTGGCTGACCTCTACCTCTGCCGGTCTGAGCTCCACCTCTACGGTCTCTACCTCCAGTTCTATGATCCCTACCCCCGCCTCTAGCTGGCTGGGCGGGCTGTGGATCACTTGCTACCTGAATCATAGGGCGAGGACCCTACTGCTGAGAGCTGCCCGAGGCTCGAGGGCAAAACCTGATAATATAACCGGGGTCACCACAACCATTACAAGACCTTGACTGCTGTGACTGCTGGCCCTGTCGACCTGAATGTCCTCCCCTGAAGCTCGAAAGTGGGGGTGCACTGATAGGCTGCTGATCTAAATAGTACTACTGAGAACCACCACTGCCTGGAGTACCATGAGAAACCTGGACAGCTGACTGAAAGGGCCTCGGTTAGTGACCTCTACCATAGGAATCCCTACCTCCAGACGAGGTACCACTGAACCTACCAGAATGACGAGGCCTCTTGTCCGACATTTGACTACCTCCCCATGAGAGGGCTATCTCAACTTTGTGGGCCGCATTGTCCGCCTCCTGAAAAGAAATATCACTACCAACTCCCACAGCCATCTGGAGATAGATCGGCTGAATCAGTCTATCAATAAATCTTCGGACCCTCTCTCACTCTGTGGGGATTATCAAAATCGCATGGTGTGCCAAGTCAAAAAATCACGTCTCATACTGTTAACTGTCATGGAGCCCTGCTGGAGGTGCTCAAACTGCCTGCGAAGTGACTCCCGCTGAGTGACTGGGAGAAACTTCTCCAAAAACAACTCCGCGAACTGATCCCATGTCAAAGCTGGAGACCCTGCTGGTCTAGATAGGCAAAAATCCCTCCACCAAGTCTTGGCGGATCCTGCAAGTCGGTAGGTGGCAAAATTGACCCCATTGGTCTCCACTATACCCATGGTCCTAAGGATCTCATGACAGCTGAATAAGAAATCCTGTGGATCCTTTGATGAAGGGCCATTGAAAGTGGTGGTGAAGAGCTTGGAGAACCGATCAAGTCTCCACAAAGAATCCGATGACATAGCCACTCTATCACCAGCCTGAGCTGTAATACCTGGCTGAGCTGCAACAGATGGCTGAACTACTGTGATATGAGCCTGGGGAGCTACCTGCTCCGGAGTACGTGTAGCAGGAGTCTGAACCCCTCCTCCAGCCTGAGAAGGGGATGGTGCTACTGGAAGAAAACCCACTCTAGTGACACTCTCCATAAAGCCTGCGAATCTGACTAGAGCATCCTAAAGATCTGGGGTGACCATGACCCCTCCTGGGACCTGAGCTGGGCCCACTGGAGCTGCAGGGGTTGGAACCTCCTCATTATAGTCAATATGAGGCTCCACCTCTGGGACTGTCGCACGGTGCTGAGCTTTGCCCCTGCCTCGGCCTCCGGCATGGCCTCGGCCTCTGCCTCTCACAGGAGCTACTGTTGGGGGATCAGGCTGCTGTGCGGTAGAAGAGGAAGCACGTGTTCTCGCCATCAGTGAAAGAACAGAGTAGAAAGACAATCAGTATTTGAGAAACAAAATCGCATGACAAGAAAGAACAAAAGTGAGACTTTTCCTAACTCTGTAGCCTCTAGGGGATAAATACAGACGTCTCCGTACCGATCCCTCAGACCCTACCAAGTTTTTCCGTAAGTAGCGAGACCTATGCAACCTAGAGCTCTGATACCAACTTGTTACGACCTGTATTTTCCCACCATCAGGAGTCATGATGGAGCCTACTAGCGTAGTTAGTCCAACCAAACAGTAAACATTCTCTAATAATTTCTCAACAATATAAACATACTAAGGCAATTAAATAAAAGCGAAAGACTGTAAGCTCATAAAACTGAAATCAAAATGCGGAAGTTTAAGATGAATCTTTACCCAAAATCTGGTGTCACTAGCTCACGGACTGCTATAGAGTACTAAGAACAAGTCGGAAATGATATTACATACTATTTGTCTCGAAACAAAGAAAACAAACTAAACATAGAAGGGACTTCGGCCTGCGAACGCTAGCAAGGCTACCTCGTGAGTCCCTGGACTGAAGACAGCTCCCGGGCAATCCTACTGCTGCTGTCCAAAAGCTGCTCCTGGATCAGTGCAAGAAGATGGACAGAGTGTAGCATCAGTACAACCGACCCCATGTGCTGGTAAGTGTCTGGCCTAACCCCGGCGAAGTAGTGACGAGGCTAGACAAGACTACCAAATCAACCTGTACAGTTCTATATATATGTGTGCAATAAAAGGAAATGATGCCAAACTAAACAGTTAAAAGGGAGGGGAAACATGCTATGAGGGAGTACAATCGGGATATAAAAGTCATCAATTTAAATAAGAAATAGGGCACAACAATAATTTAACAGAGACAAGAAATCCAACAGTTGCACGGCATCAACCTTTGTGCTTTTACTCTCATCCTTACCTAAAGCAATCAAACAAAATGCACGGCATCACCCTTCATGCTTTCCTCACATAACTCTCATTTCATGGCACGGAATGACCCTTCGTACAAATATAATAAAAAATGGCACGGAATATCCCTTCGTGCATAACATAATTAACAATACTACCCATGAAGGCGAACTGCAAATATAATCAACAATGGCACGAAATGACCCTTCGTGCAAATATAATCAAAAATGGCACGGAATGACCCTTCGTGCATTATCACTCTTCCTCACCCAAACCGCAATCACAACCAAATGGGCGAGGGGAATAAATAGTAACGAGTAATGTACCAGCAAGGGAAAAACACAATTAAGCAACCTAAGTCCCTGCAAGGGAGCAATGACAATAACTTCCACATCCCGGCAAGGGAGATAATCAATATACTCAAGTCATCCCGGCAAGGGATTTAATCACATTTCTTACCAATTCTATCACTTCCTACTCGATAGTGTTTTATCGTTCGAGCCAACACTCTAAAGAATTAACAAATTCACAATTGATCCTTAACTCTTCACATTATGTAAAATTCATTAATTAGCTTGGAAGAGTCCCAAATATACCAAGAACTACTAATAACAAAGCCCCACGGTCATGCTAGACACCGGTGTATAGATACCAGTCACCATACCTATACACCGTACTCGATCATTTAGCAAATAGCAATCAATAATACTCTAATCATATTCCCTCAAGCCAAAGTTACATCAAACACTTATCTCAATTGCTCCAAAAATCCACTCAAGCCTCTAGTATAGCCTTACTCCTCGAATTCACCAAAAAACTGCTCGAATCTAGTCACAAATTGCTTGAATGTATCAACAAATGCTAATTAAATCAACTTGAATGCATAAAAATGAATATCCCAAAGTTTTACTCAGAAATTCCCAAAATGCCCCCGGGCCCACGTGGTCAAAACCCGAGGTTCGAACCAAAACCCAGTTACCTATTCCCCCACGAGTTCATATCTATGATTTGTTTTGAAATCGGACCTCAAATTGAGGTCCAAATTCCCAATTTTAAGAAAACCTAGGTTCTACCCAAAATCCTCATTTTCATCCATGAAAACCTTAATTTTTAAGATGAAAACATGATAAATGATGTTAAATATTGAAGAAATTAAGTGAAAATCGACTTACAAGTGGATTGGAGAAGAAAGTTTTCTTGGAAAATCGCCTATGGAGTGTTTGAGTTGAGAGATATGAAAAATGGAGTGAAAATTCGACTAAGTATGAGAAATGTAGGCTTCTGATGTCGCAATTGCGAACCCCGACCAAATATGGGATTTGCGAACAAGCTTCGCATTTGCGAACAAGCTTCGCATTTGCGAAGCTAGGCTAATGCTGGGACTTTTGCATTTGCGAAAGGGGGCCTCGCAATTGTGATCAATGGCCCTCCGCATTCGCGATCAAAATGATCGCATTTGCGACCCAGTGCAGATTTTTCCGGACTTCGCATTTGCGAAGAGGACGCCCACATTTGCGATCATAGGCCACAAATCTCAGAAATCACAATGGCGATAAATGGCTCACATCTACAAGCTTGCAATTGCAAATCTCCACTTCGCAATTGCGAAGATCACAGAAGCAGAATACCAGATTTTTCCAAAAATGAGAAATGCAATCCGACACCTATCCCAAACTCATCCGAGCCCTCGGGGCTCCAAACCAAATATGCACACAACCTCAAAAACATCCTACGGACTTACTCGTGCGATCAAATCGCCAAAATAACATCATTTACGTAGAATCAAGCCTCAAATCACTTGATTTCTTCCAATTTTTCATAAAACACAAATTTTCCATTTTCAAGTCCGAAACACGTCAAACAACGTTCGATTTCAACCAAATTTTAAAGAAAGCTCTTAACACATATTTAAGACTTGTACCGAGCGTCGGAACCAAAATACGAGCCCGATACCATTACTTATTTATCAAATTTCATTTTCATTTTCCTTAAACATTTTCAGAAAACAATTTCATGGAAAAATTTATTCCTCGGGCCTGGGATCTCGAAATTCGATTCTGGGCATACGCTCAAGTCTCACATTTTCCTACGGACCCTCTAGGAATGTCAAATTACGGGTCCGGGTCCATTTACCAAAAATGTTGATCAAAGTCAACTTTAACCATATAAATATAAAAATTTATCATTTTTTCACAAAGAATCCATATTTAAGCCTTCCGGCTACACGCCCGGACTGCGCACGTAAATCAAGACAAATAAAAGTGAGGTTTTCAAGGCCTCGGAAGCACGGAACGGATGATAAAACATGTGATGACCCTTTGGGTTGTCACAATAGAATCTTACCTCTTAGATGAAGAACTTGTGATTGGGTTCTTTGATTCTTGAAGATTGATGAAAAATTTGGATGATTTAAATAGTGGGTCCCTCCTTCTCTCTCTAAAATGCTCTCACCTCTCTCTAAAATTAGTAGAAAATGACCCCAAATAAAGCCCCAAAGGCTATATATTAAAATGGGGTCGGGTTATAAAAATTAGAAAATTAACCCTCCGATGTCAAGTATGCTACCGCAGAATCCACCGCAGAATGGGTATACGGGCCGCAGATTCGTCGCAGAACTCGTTGCCTAGAAATGGGCTGTTCTGCGACCATTCTGCGATCGCAGAATGGGTTTTGCGGTCTGCAGAGTTGCTTCTGCGATGGCAGATTTGACCACAGAATCGTATTTTTCCAGATTTTGGTAATTTGATCATAACTTTATGTAGGATGTCCAAATGATGAACGGTTTGAAGTATTGGAAACTAGACTCGAAGACCTTTCATTTGATAGGTTATACATCACCTAAAAGGTTATATATATTTAGATATGCTTGTTCAAAGTATGGGCTAGTGCAAGATCATTGGAAATTTTAGCCTATTATGGACTTTTCCAATTTTTCTTAGGCTTAGGCCTTTCCTTGTATCCCAAATTACTTACCATGAGACTTATACATATATTTACCAAATCCAAAGGATGTACACCATGTTAATAGCACATAAAAATATTATATTAAACCTACATTGCACCACGAAATCCTAGTTTACTTAGCGAAATTTTCCGGGGCCTTACATTCTCCCCCCCCCCCCCGGATCATTCGTCCTCGAATGATGAGTAGAGTCCGACTTGAACGCTTAATATAATAAATCTCCTTTCTTACCTACCAAAAGACCTTAAATTTTTACTAACTTCTAAATTTTTCAGAAATTTCGGTAGAGTCTCCTTTGTAACTAGGCCTATCCACCTGCCAGAGAATCACCAAAAATCGTCTGAACAACACATCCACAACTAGACAGAGCACCACAATGTATATATGAACAATACTAATCTAAGTATTACAAGCACTACATTACCTTAAGGTTACCAGAACATGGACTGCACAATTTTAGATCAAAACACCTATATAGTACCTTTCAAATCAAAACTAATTGATATTCAATCAAGCAAAAATATTTTCCATCCACGAAAGTTTCAGCCTTCCAGATGACCTTCTCAACTTATAAGCTCTATCATGACACATTCTCGGAAATAATATCAACTCCCAAATATACATAACAAGGATGACAGATAGACACCTCGCATGAGTTAACTATCCATTGACTTTTCCTTTAATAATTTCCACTGTACAATTTACATTCCACTGGATGTTGCAATTCATGGTAACAATAACAACCCACAATTACATCACATGGTATCATACCATCAAGAATATCATTTCATAGTAACCAAACAATCATGTGTTCATAATAGTCCTTATCAGCCATTAATGTAATCACAAAGTTGTTCATCAACAAGAATATAATTTCATTTCAATCAACAATCCATATGAAGTCAAGCCACGATGATTATTGCCAGTAGTGCATCATATAGGATATTACCATGATCATATAGTTCAATCAAATCAATTCACATCCATCTTTTATCACTACCTTCTTAGACATAGGAATATGAAAACACAGAATACATGTAGTACAACGATGGTATACATCATACTCATAGCACGACCTAATGTGAACTACACTTATGCAACCTTCTTTATCAACTCACCTAACATCTTCAGGGGAAAGTATTGAGAATAACCCCTTCACCTTACTAAACTCTAAATCTATACATGAACACTCATACTAAACCATTGATGACCTTCAACAATCACCCTAGGACATGCTATCATAAACTGACGATAAAATTACCTATCGAATGTATGGGATCACACGTGGATACTTCTCCTTTAACATGTTTGAACCTTCAATACCCAATAGATCTAATACATTAAGGAACAACACAGTTCAAGATTGGGCTTGGAGTTATTCAGGAATCCTTTGAGGCACTGAGTAGTGCATTCCATGAAACTACATGCTAAGAGACACGTGGATTTCTATTAGTGATGCTGATATGGTTAGTCATTATGATGACATCAACTATTAGATAATTAAGGCATCGGGATAACTCGTACATTGGCAATAGGAACCATTAAGGAGGAATACTCAAGTACGTGAACCACTCATTTTCTAGAGTGAAGGGTAATTTCGTTTATCAAGAATAAAATTACTCTGGCACCTTGAATGCGATATGGATTTCAAAATACATGAAGTCGAATAACACACTTAACATTACTTGACACATGGAATCTATTTCACAAGACCATGAGGATGAAAAAAAGCTGAACGCTTATGAGATTATCATATTTCAGATAGCTTAACCCTTCCTGATGATTGATCATATACGAGGGAACTAAAGATGCGACCACTTGTCTTTCAAATCAAAATGCTCAGGATATACGCAAAATAATCATGGAGGGTTTGCAGATGTTCATGATGAATTCTCCATAGATTTGGACTTGAGAAAGGAAGTGTCAAAGTGACACATAGAAGGGCATGTTCCCTGGTGGTTATTAAACAAGTGTTAAGAACTAGAAAAATGAATTCACTAACCACGGAACACAATTAACACGTTGTGGAGTTATAAGGAGAAAATAATCATTCGTTATGAGTTAGAAATGCTTATGCTATACTAACTTCCAAACTGCAATACAATACCACATCATGGGCAACCACAATACTAGAAACCAAGTGAGCTACTTGCTACGGGATATCTCAAGTGGACACAAAAATTATTGCGACACAAGATCTTCCTATGATGGGGTCAGAATGACGTACTAATGGGTCACTTACTTGGTGAATCTAGATTGGCGGGGTAGTGCCTTAACTGATGCACCCCGACTCCACATTTGTAACATATATTGGTAACATACTGATGATATACTACATGATCTGGTGGTGCAGTGACATTAATAGGAACAAGGGTACTCCCCTTAACAATAAGTTCTACTAATCCCTCCATGGCTCAAGACATTTTCCTAACAAGTCCTTGGGCAATCCACTCAAACTCAATGGTGGGATCAATCCCTCACTACATGCTTCAAATTCACAGATTATGGAATCAAGGTTACCAAATCTTGAGAATAAGAGTTAGAGAGAAAATTAGCTCCCTAACTTGAGCACTATTGCACGATTGGAGTATCAAAGAAGGGTGAAATTCCTAAATGTCTGAATAGCCTCCAACTTATAGATGTGGTCGAAAACACACCGATAAGAAAGACTCTACAAGACACGGCTCCGAGACATCCTATGTAATGACCCAACCGATCGTTTTTGGAATTTATGCCCCCATTACCCATTAAATACTTTCCCTAAGTTCATTTCTGCTATTTTGGTTTGTCGGGACGTTCGGTATTAGGATTCGGAGTGTCTGGGGGCACTTAGTCCCTAAATGAGAGCTTAAGAGTTGAAAAATGGTCTATATTCGGAATAGAGTGAAGACAAACTCGGAATGGGAAATTTGATGGTTCTGTTAGATCCGTTAGGTGATTTCAAGTTTGGGAGCCTATTCGGAATGTAATTTGGTGGTCCGTAGCTCATTTAGGCTTCAAATGCCGAAGTTTGAGATTTTTAGGTTTCCGATCCAATAGTGAATTTTTTATCTAAGGGTCGGATTGGAATTCTGGAAGTTGATGTAGCTTCGTCATGTCATTTGGGATGTGTGTGCAAAATCTTAGGTCATTCGAACGAGGTTTGGTTAGGTTTTTGATCGAAAGCGTATTTTAATAGAATTTGAAGTTCTTAGGCTTGAATCCTTGATTTAATCGGTCTTCTCGTGTTGTTTGAGGTGTTTCGAGGATTGGTAAAAGTTTGAATAAGGTATTAGGTGGTATTGGTGCTTTTGGTTGGAGTCCCGGGGGTCCCGGGATGATTTCGAATGCTCAACGGGCAAAGTTTGGAGTTAGAAGGAAAACGTTGCAGCAGGCTTCTGGTATTTTTGCTTCTGCGGTCCTGGAGCTGCAGAAGCGGAACCGCATAAGTGGCTTCCTCACTGCAGATGCGGAGCCACATAAGCGGCTATTTCTTCACATAAGAGGAATTTCCCCATCCCAGGAGAACCACAGAAGCAGTCTCCTTCCCGCGTAAGCGGAACCACAGATGCGGTTTTGAGTCCGCAAAAGCGGACACTGCCCTCTTAAGTTGAACCGCAAAAGCAGTTAGTCTCACTGCAAAAGCGGGATCGCAGAAGCGGTCCCTGGGCCGCAAAAGCAGAAATCACATGTCTGAAAAGCGATAATCCGAGGGTTTATTCCAAAGTTAGAAAAATCAATTGAGAGCTCGGAAGAAGGCAATTTTTGAGTGGATTTTGAAGAGAAGATCATTGGATTTGGGCCATTTGGAGTCGGATACTCGTGGCAAGGGCATCGTTCCCTAATTTGTTTCGCACCAGTTCGAGGTAAGTGGCTTGCCTAAACTTGTGTGGGGGACTTCGTCCCTTAGGATATGATAATTACTAATTGAATGCCTTGTACGTGAGGTGACGAGCGCGTACTTGAGCTAATTGTTGAAACTCGAATTTTTACTTAAATACTTGATTTGGGTTTTTCGTTCATAATTGCTTTACTTTACTTACTATTATAACCTATGCTAGCGTAGAAGAGCATGTTTAATTGATCCAAGTTGCCTATTTGTTTAAATTGTCTTAACTATGATTACATGGAGCATGTTAGGCCAGCATTATTTGTTGCCTTGTATTGTTGCACTTCAATTTCTGAATATTTCTCTGATGTTGGTTGCGAATTTACATTGGGACTGCGGATGCGGGATTCCGGGAGCTCCCCCTGGTTTGTTTGCTTTGGGACTATGGGTTTGATTCCCGAGAGATCCCCCTGAATTTTTACTTTGGGACTACGGGACGGTATCCTGGGAGATTCCCCTGCACTTTTATTTTGGGACTACGGGACGGTATCTCGGGAGATCCCCTACACACTGATAATTGGACTACGCGACGGTATTTTGGGAGATCCTTTGATATTGATATGAGAATTGGACTACGGGATGGTATCCCGGGAGATCCATTGGACCGTTAAGAAAAGGGCTACAGGACGGTATCCTAGGAAACCCTCATCGGTATTCTTGTAATTTAGTTGTATTTACTCTGTGTTTCTGTTTTGTCTTGCAGTATTATATTTCATTGAACTGTCATACCACAGTGCTGCGTTCATTAGTTTTCATCAGACTTCAACACTGTTAATATTTTGCTATTTTATTATTTCTATCTCAGTAGGGCCCTGACCTTTCCTCGTCACTACCAAACCGAGGTTAGGCTTGGCACTTACTAAGTACCGCTGTGGTGTACTCACGCCTCTTTTGCGCATGTTATTCATGTGCAGATCCAGGTACCTATATACAGGCGCACTTCCAGTAGCTGCAGGAGCATTTTCGGAGACTTGAGGTATATCTGCCGCGTCCGCAGACCGAAGAGTCTCCCTCTCACTCTACCATATAGTTAGCTCGATGATATTCCGTTATTCCTTGTTATAGACATTTCCGGATGATTAGAGCAGCATTATATTTTTCATTCTCAGTATGTGTTGCCCGTGGGTTTTCGGGTCTAGGGGACAGTTTCATGACTTTTAAAGAGTTAAAGTGTATGTGCCAGGTGGCAACTGTATACATTATTCCTGTTATTTAGTTTTGATTATAAATTCCGCAAATGTTATTACTTCCGCAATGTGTTAGGCTTACCTGGTCGCGAAAACTAGGTGTCGTCATGACGTGTTCACAATTGGTGAACTAGGGTCGTGACAAGATGGTATCAGAGCTCTAGGTTCATAGGAGTCACGGGACACAGGCCGGTTTATTAGAGTCTCGCTAATCGGTACGGAGACGTCCGTATTTATCTATGAGAGGCTATGTAACTGTTTAGGAAAAATCTTCATTTCTTTTTAATTCCTTGTCGTGCGATGTTTTGACACCAATTCTAAACTTCTGTCTTCTATTCTCTCATAGATGGTGAGGACACATGCTACACGAGAGGACCAGGCACCCGCGCCCCCTGCTGCCGCCATCAGAGGCCGGGGTCGGGGTAGAGGTCGAGGACGCACCTGAGGTGCAGCCACAGCACCCGCGCACGCTGCCGCTGAGGTACCGCCAGTAGATCTAGTTGGAGCACAGGCACCTGGTACACCTACTACACCTACTACTACTCCAGCGCTCCAGGAGACCCTGGCTGAATTTATGAGCATGTACACTACTTTGGCTCAGGCGGGGTTACTTCCCCTCGCTGCAGCCACATCTCAGGCCGGGGGAGGGGCCCAGACTCCTGCAGCCCGCACTCCTGAGCAGAGAGTGCTGATGGAGCAGGTTCCAGAGGTTATTCCTGTACCGCCTGCAGCACCAGTACAGCCTGGGGATGGGTCAGCTGTCTTAGAGGACGAGCAGCGCAGGCTAGAGAGGTTTAAGAAATATGATCCCCTAGTGTTCAGTGGCCTAGCTTCAAATGACGCCTTGGGATTCTTGGATGAGTGTCATCGCATTCTTCGTACTATGAGCATAGTGGAGTCTATTGGGGTTTCTTTCACCGCCTTTCAGCTTTGGGGAGCCGCCTATGATTGGTGGCGTACTTATGAGTTGGATAGTCTAGTCGAGTCTGCCTCACTGACTTGGACCCAGTTCTCCGACATGTTTATGAGGGAGTTTGTTCCCAAGAGCCTCAGGGATTCATGGCGCGCGGAGTTTGAGCTTTTGCGCAAGGGTGCTATGACAGTCTCAGAGTATGCCATCTGTTATACCAGGTTGGCCAGACATGCACCGGCTTTGGTCACCACAGTTCGGGAGAGAGTGCGGAGGTTTATCGAGGGTCTTATTCCGCCCGTCCGTTCCAGTATAGCCCGAGAGTTAGAGATGGATATTCCCTACCAATAGGTAGTGAGCATTACTAGACGGATTGAGGCTATGCTCGCTAGGGAGCGAGGGGAAAGGGAGGCCAAGAGGTCTCGAGAGTCGGGTCATTACTCTGGTGCCCGTAAATCATCAGCGGGACATTATGGTAGGGGTTATTCTGGTCGCCCTGTTCATTCAGCCTTTCCAGGAGCCGGTGGTACTCCAGCCCCACCAGCACCTTAGGAGCCTTATTATGCGTCCCCAGTTTCTAGCGAGCCTCCTGCGCGGGGTACCTCCAGAGGTCAGTCTGGCGGACCTAGCTCCAGTCAGTCACAGCCACCACGTCCTCCTAGAATTTGCTTCGAGTGTGGCGATACACGTCACTTGGTTAGGGACTACCCCAGACTTCGTAGGGGCGCATCTGCACAGACTACTCAGCCACAGTGTGCATCTTAGGGTTCTCAGTCTATGGTTCCAACTTCCCCTGCTACCCCACCTGCCCAACCAGCCACGGGCGAAGGCCGGGAAGATAGAGGTCGCCCTCGTGAGAGGGTTCGAGCCAGATATTATTGCATTCCTGCTCGCACCTAGGCGGTTGCCTCTGATTCTTTTATCACAGGCATTATTCTGGTTTGTCACAGAGAGGCATCGATTCTCTTCGATCCCGGCTCTACTTATTCATATGTGTCCTCTTATTTTGCTTCACATTTGGGTGTGCCCCGGGATTCTTTCAGTGCCCCCATTCATGTTTCTACTCCTGTGGGAGATTCTCTTGTTGTGGATCGCGTGTACCGGTCATCTTTGGTTACTATTCGTGGTTTTGAGACCAGGAATGATCTATTATTACTCGGTATGGTTGACTTTGATATTATTCTGGGCATGGACTGGTTGTCACCCCACCATGCTATTCTTAATTGTCACACCAAGACCGTGACGCTGGCAATGCAAGGTGTTCCACGTATTGAGTGGAGTGGTACCTTAGATCATACTCCCAGCAGGGTTATTTCTTTCCTTAAGGCTCAACGTATGGTTGAGAAAGGGTGTACTGCTTATTTAGCTTATGTGAAAGATGTCAGTGTTGACACCCCTTCTATTGATTCAGTTCCAGTGGTACGCGACTTCCCCGATGGGTTTCCAGCTGATCTTCCGGGCATGCCGCCCGATAGAGATATCGATTTTGGCATTGATCTGTTGCCGGGCACTCAGCCTATTTCCGTTCGCCCATATCGCATGGCTCCTCCTTAGTTGAAGGAGTTAAAGGATCAGTTGCAGGAATTGTTGGATAAGGGTTTCATTCGACACCAGTGTTTCACCATGGGGAGTCCCTATTTTGTTTGTGAAGAAGGACGGTTCTATGCGTATGTGCATTGATTATCGCCAGTTGAACAAAGTTACAATGAAGAACCGATATCATTTACCTCGTATTGATGATCTGTTTGATCAGCTTTAGGGCGCACAGGTGTTTTCCAAGATTGATTTGTGCTCAGGTTACCATCAGTTGAAGATT
>MU688338.1:19968-33066 GCA_026770625.1 Nicotiana glauca | reverse complement strand
TGCTCCCTTGCTGGGATGATTGAACTGTTAATTGTGCTCCCTTGCCGGGATGATTGAACTATTAATTGTGCTCCCTTTCCGGGATGATTGAGCCGTTAATTGTACTCCCTTGCCGGGATGTTTGCTATTTATTTGTCTGATGTGTCTCCTTCATTGTGACTGTTTCTTGGGGACTCAGACTGTTAAATGATATTGAGGAGTAGGTTGCATGCCGCAACAAATGACACTGAGGATCAGATTGCGTGCCGCAACAATGATAACTGATAAATAATGTGGGTCGGGTTGCACGCCGCAACAGTGATATGTGGAGCGGGTTGCACGCCGCAACAATGGTAATTATGGAGCGGGTTCCACGCTGCAACAGTTGTTGATATCTGTGGTTATGTCTGAATATTGACTTCTTGTTTCATTGTGGACTTTAAGCTGTTTGGTTGTTACTCTGGATTACTGCTAATTGTATTTTCCCCATAGCATGTTTCCTCCTCCCATGTTGTTAATTACTTGGTATTCGATTTCCGCTGTATATTTATAACTGCACAGGTTTATGTGGTGTCCAGTCTAGCCTCGTCACTACTTCGCCGGGGTTAGGCTAGACACTTACCAGCACATGGGGTCAGTTGTGCTGATACTATACTTCTGTGCATTTTTGCACAGGTCCAGGTTTTGAGCAGCAGCAGCAGCAGCAGCAATAGTTCGGGAGCAGGATTTTATTATCACAAGACTGAGGTAGCCTTGCAGGCGTCTGCAAGCCCGGCGTCTCTTCTTATGTTTTTCATTTATACTGTTGCCTAATTGTTTCGAGACAGACAGTTGTTATATTTCTTTAGGACCTTTATATGTAGTTTATTCTTAGTGGTTCGTGAGTATGTGACACCAAATCTTGGGTAGAGGTTATTGTTGAGTATTCCGTATTTTTATTCAGACTTATGAAAATTAGACTTCCGCAATTATTGTTGTTATTACTACTGATGCTATAAATTATCAACAGAATGGTTTTGCTAATGAAAACGGGTAGTAAGTTAGCTTGCCTAGCTACCACGAGTAGGCGCCATCACGATCCCGATGGTGGAAAATTTGGGTCGTGACAAATCCCTATATCCCATATACATAAAATATAAGCGTATATAACATCATCTGATCATGGGTCAATGTACATGTATAAATGAATACAATGTATGAGAAGTAAGTCAATAAGATCTCTCAGAATGCCATAAGATCATTATGCCTTCGATTAATATCATGAAATAAACTTTATCACTTACGTCTTTTTTGAGACCCATGAAGAAATGAGATAATAATAGGACACATGGAATCAAAACATAGGCACCCCTAGTACTTCTATGAATAGAATCATTGATGAAAGTTGTGCATTTGCTCGTTTTATTTGTATCATATAGATCGTGTCAAAAGAAAAGAAGGAATAGCCTTAACATACCTTACTTGAAGAATTTATCTAACACTTTTACTTGGTCTTGCCAAGAATAATTTTTGCTCCTTCTAAATCTTTGAACAAGAATTAAGCACTTCTTATGATCATGGTGTATTTCAGGTTACTGAATATATGGAGTATCATGTGTGTATATTTTTTTTATGTTCTTAAAGTAAGAGAATCCCAACAATAGAAGGAAAGATTGCGATATTCATATTATATCTCAAATTGCCAAAGTAGAATAACAGGAAGGCTTAAGGGATATATCTTGCATTACCACATGTAAACAAGGTACATTGAGTGCTTATGATTCATATATGCATATTAGTGCCATCCTTGTCCAAATTAATGTCACGTGAAAGCCTACTAAAAATTCTTATCCACTTAATCCTATTTAATAACATAATTATTTCCTTATTTTTCCACATTATTTTTACAATTATTCAATTATTCACATAATTAATTCTAGCACACAATTTACTTAAATACTAATGTACTTCATATACCTTACTATCATGGTCATGTAGTATCTTTTATGATATTAGTCCGTAAATACGAGGTATTATAGCTTGGATCGTATTTTATCCCAAATTGACAATCTTTAACGAAACTCTTTTTTTTTATTTGTTTGCCCTCTAACCTTCACGGTACTTACTTATCACCTGTTATAGATAGCATAAATACTTATAACCTCAAAATAATCATGTCTTTGAACTGATGTCAATTATTTTACGACAAATCTAACGTATAATACTATGGAGTGTAACAATTGTATTGTTTCTCGTCGTTTCATAATGCTATGCACCAACAATATGAAGAGTAAACTTGCAATATTACAAATAAAAAGTAAGGTAAGAGGTAATATTATTATATAAAAATATAGGTTAAAGGATAAAATATAATTTTTTAATAATAAAAAAGGCAAGATGAGAGAAAAAAATAAGAAAGTAATGCGACCACACCAAATCGGCCGTTCCACAAATTGCAACTTTTCTTTGTTACGTAACGATGGATTTAACGATACGATATAATAAAATTTACGAATAATTTTACAGACCTCCCTCTAGGTTTCGCCCTATCACGCTGACCTCCCTTGTGGTTTACGATATTAAGCCTACCTCATTTATTTTAATTTTATTGTAATCATTCTTTAAACCTATTTAAAATTAATATAAATAAAATACAATTTGGCAGATTTTTCCCTTTTTAGCATTAGTTTTTTTCAATTAATAAAAATTAACAATATAGCTTTAACAAATTCTTTAAAAATAAACCTATACCAATAAGTTAATTTAAATAGGAATTTTTACATTCCTATGCCACATAGGAAACCTTATTACCCTCAATATTTAATGTTTGACTTAATTACACTTACTATACCAAATTATCAATTTTATACCATAATTAATTAAGGGTATAATTAATGAGACGTTTTTTACTCCTTAATTAAAGGATTTCCGTATATTTTCTCCTAAATATTTTGTTTAATAGAATCCCTGAAATGTTCATCAAATTTGATTATTTCTTTCGTCCAGCCAGTTGAGTTCCATAATATATGTCCTATGCTATTGGAAATTATGCCATGCTAATAATGTGTTGTACAATATTCATCGTCAAGATTTAACAATGATGTTGTTGTACTTTTCAAGTCTTTTGCTCTAACTGTTCCTTATTTCCATGTCTAGTTGCTAGTATAATAATTATTTGTGATGTATCATGTATGATCATAGGCATTTTCTGTACATCCAATTGAATGAATTTCAACTTGATCACCATCATCAATTTCTGGATAGTGGCAAATGATCAAATAACCAAATCCTTCTATATACTCATTCTACCAATCTTATATGGACAAACGCTGATAATTATTTACAAGATTGTATTATAAATCCAGCATCTCTAAATAAAAAAGTATTTTTAAATTCTAGTTTACAGGTGAAGATGGGAACCTGGAAACTATCGATTTAGCTCTTTTGATAGGTTGGTATAGACACTCCTGATTCTTCTGCCAGCTTTTTGTAAGCATTTAAATCATAAAGATCGTCCAATCTCATAAATGGAATTTTGACATAATTGCATTTTTTTCAGAAGTTTTAGTCGTTTTTGATTTGTGAAAACACAAAACAAAGCATCTACAATAAGAATACAAATAATTTATAATTTATCTATAAAATATCTACAAACTGGGTACATTAAATTTTAATATCTCAATTCCCATTCAATTGTAGCTTAATTGGTATTTTCGACATAATTACATTTTTTGCAGAAGATTTTATAGAAGTTTTAGTCGTTTTGGATTTGTGAAAACAGAAAACAAAGCATCTACAATTAGAATACAAATAATCTACAATTCATCTACAAAATATCTATAAAATTGGGTATATTGAATTTTAATATCCCAATTCACATTCGATTGTAGTTTAATTGGGATTTTCGACATAATTGTATTTTTTGCAGAAGATTTGTAGAAGTTTTAGTCGCTTTTGATTTGTGAAAACAGAAAACAAAGCATCTACAATTAGAATACAAATAATCTGCAATTTATCTACAAAATATCTACAAACTGGGTATATTAAATTTTAATATCCCAATTCCCATTCAATTGTAGCATAATTGGGATTTTTGACATAATTGTATTTTTTTAGAATATTTGTAGAAGTTTTAGCCATTTTTTATTTGTGAAAATAGAAAATAAAGCATCTACAATCAGAATACAAATAATCTACAATTTATCTATAATTTATCTATAATTTATCTACAATTTCTACAATATGTCTTCTTATTCTTCTTCTTCGAGTTTCAATCTGAAACTCATTCAAAACTAAGTCTAATCTTCACCAAAACCCCTCAAAATTGAGATATAATCTCCAAACCATATTCCCGATTATTTTCAACAACATCCAATCCAAACAAATAATGATTTTTGAAAACCCAAATTTGAATTTAAAGCTTTCAAGCTTTTTAATGGCTGTCAATGATGGAATTGCTGCTCTCTTTTTATTTGCTTTGTATTGCTGAAATTTGCGATTGAGATGTAGAGAGAATGTCGACGAACAGAACTTTTGCAGAAACTGATTTCTACAATTTGAAATTGAGCTTCTGATTTCGACGAACTGAGCTTTTGATTTGTGTCTTAAGCGAAAATATCGAAGAACAGATCTGAGCTTTTGAACAGATTTGATTTCGACGAATTGAGCTTTTGAACATATTTGATTTGTGGCTAAATCAATTAGAAGATTTTGTTCCTGAATTTTAGCACGCCTAATTAGGAAGATTCAGTTACTAATAATTACAACATTTAATGAATGTTATAATAATTGTAGGAAAAATATGGACAATGCAGGTAAATTAAAAACCGTGCACACTTTTAGTAAAAAAGTTTAATATATGATATAGGAAGAAAAAAATCTCATTTAAATATAGATACATGTGTAAAGCTTATCACCATTATGCCCGCATGTGTCTTTCCCATTAAACAAAGTAAACTAATCACTTCTGAAAGGTCTCAGGTAGCTTCTCTATATCTTTATCAGTTCATCGGCGACTTCATTTTTTGCGGCAACCCAACATTTTCCGGCGTCCGACGTCAAATTTGATAAGAATGACTCCCCAAAAGATTAAGCTAATGAGAACGACCGGAAAAGATTTTAGTAAAAATATCCACCAACTGAGAAGAAAAAGGATTCAACAAATACAGATAAAACATATAAAATTGCTGGTTAACGACGTCAAATTGAGTCCTATATGCTTCTCATTCATGAAAGACGGGTATGTATAAGGAAAATGAGATTTTGAACTACTAAACAACGAAAACTAGTGGGATTTAGAAGAGGAGAACCAAGATTAGATCTAAGCTTGAATGAATGGGCAAATGCATTTTAATTTTTAAAGAAATTAATTGAAAGTAATTATAAAAGGGCAAATCCTTGAAATCGTATCTTATTTATATTTATTTTGAATAGGTTTTAAGAATTGTAGAAGAAAATCAAAATAAGGGAGGTAGGCGTGATATACCCACAAGGGAGGTTAGTGTGATCAGGCGAAATGAGGGAGGGAGATCTCTGAAATTATCCGTAAAATTTAAATAACAATAAAAAAAATTATATTTAAAGTAATAATACGATACAATATATTATATAATAACCATCCGAACAAGTTGCAAAATGTAAGGAAGATATTTTTATTTCTTTTTTCTTTTCTAGTGTCTTTAATGTAATTTAATATACATTACAATAATCAGATTACTTAATATGGTTACTACTAATTAAATAAGACAAAAGAAAGCGGAAGTCAACTATCAGAAGGTATAATTGCGTAAGAATGTGAATATCAGAAAAGGAGATTAATTTTTTAGATTACCTAATAATCATTTCACTTTGATATTTAAGAAAAAAATAACTTGTCTTGTCTTGTAAATTCAATTATTTGTAAAGCGAATGATTGAATGAAAAAGGGAATAAATGTACAATGCGGGTATTGATAAAATTTCAAGGAATTAACATTTATAGTCATTATTTCAATGCATAAAATGTCTCAAATGTACTTTAATTCAACTAAGAGAGAAAAACAATGTCAATTTCTTTGAAAATATTAACTGCCTTCAATTTTACAAAACAAATGGAGGTCACGGATGTGGTCTCTTAGTTATTGGTAAATTCTTATTTTGATCTCGTAAAATTAGGCAAAACACATATAACATTTAGTTAATTAAAATGTGTATTTTTGGCCAATTTATAAAATAAATATGATATTAAGACAACTTCTAGAATTATATTTTCTTCAATATGGAATAACAATACGAATTCACACATTTACAATTAAACAACTAATAACTTATTATATGTCACGTCGCGAACCTGCGCCTGGACGTAACACGACACTCGGTGCCTGACTACATGCGACCGAGCGAACCAACTGGCTGGTTGAATCAACATGTGACATCATAACATACTGAATGTCGAAGATAAACCACCACATGCTAAGATACTGAAAGTCTAGATGATATAAATCAAAGTGTGGAAATACTAATACAATTCTGAAATATATTTGTAGCCAACATAGCTTAATATGAAAAGCCTGCGACTCTGTCTAGCTATTACTCTAGTCTATGAAGCCTCTAATGAAGCACTGTAAACACTGACTGTCTGAAAATACTCAAGACTATAAGGTAATGATAATACCCCAAAAGAACTGGGGATCACAAAATAGCTGGTACGAGAATCCTAGCTCTTTGAATCATTAACTTGTAAATCATTACATGCATCTCACGATGCATGCTCGGGGCAAAAGGAACGTCAGTACATTTGAATTGCACTGGTATGTAAAGCAACTAAAAAAATTATAAATGCTAAAACTAAGCTGATAACTAAGAATTGATAATTGATAACTGAAATGATAAATATTGAAACTAAAACTGAAATGATAACTGATAACTGAAACGATAACTTATAACTGAAAATGATAACTAATAATTGAACTTAACAAAGAAAGTAAGGATATGAATACTCCCTCTTCTGAATGATGAACAACCTGTTTATCTAAATAAGCTACGGCCTCGGGCCCAATATATATATATACAAGGTAGGACCAAGTATACGTATACATAACTACGACCTCATGCCAAAAAAATACATAAAGTATAAACTATTGCCTCATACCCAAACATGCATAAAGAATAAACTACGGTCTCAGTCCCATGTATGCATAAAGCATATAAACTACGTCCTCAGTCCCAAATACAGGTGTTCAATATTTAGGAACTGAGAATCAAACTGAAATATATGATGCCGAAATACTGAACCATATTGAGTTACATGATACTTGAATATTGAATAGAGCTAATTGAGACATGTATTCGTAAACTGATTATGAAAATTGAAACTTTAATTTTTTATGACATGCTCGGTAATCTAGACTGAGACTCATAGTCATCAAACCCACATCTATATTGATTACGCACTGATTTCACAATGTTCATAATGAAAGTCATGAAGGAGTTACAAAGCTAGAGAATAAAAGTTCTGCAACTATTTAAGGAACTAGGCTTAACTATATTTCTGAGGCAATTGGTAACATGGTAAAAGGAGCATAGTGTAGGAAGAATAATTAACATTCCCAAGCATAACAGTTAGCCTCAAATACCTTAACTTCCTGCTCTTGAGCATAATACAATATTCGCCAACCCTTTCAACTTTAATCTATATCAATACAAGTCAAAAAGATTCCATATTAGCAATAATACTCATGTTTTGATCACATAGGCATTCTTCAAACACTTGGTGGCATAAAGCTTCATAGCCCTTATTAGTGGTATTTCGAAACCCAAAAAGCCATTCTCTTGCTCCTACATATATTCTAAAATCTCAAATTTCTTATAACCAAAATCCTTCTTCTTTGCCCATAAGATAAACAACATATTTAACCAATAATCAACAATCAACAAACCAAACCTATAATTTTTCATGCTTTTCTATCAAATTCATCAACTCCTATCTCATGAACATAGAGTCTATAATCATTAATCCAACGGTATAATTAATTAGAGGGTGAAGACATTACCTTTTTGAGGTTTAATCCTCTTGAATTCGAGTTCCAGGGTTTCTTCTCACAACAATAATATCCCAATCGAATATCTAATGATATGGAGAGTTTACCCATGTTAATAAGATGATGGAAAACTGAAATTAACTTAGAATCACAATTAGAACTTACCTTGGATGGTGGAGGGACCTTTAAGGAGTTAGGTTTTTTTAGAGCTCCCCTTTCTAGAGCAAGTTTTTGTGTTTTGGGGGTGTGGGGGACAAAGTAGGGCTTTAAAATGAACCTCCAAGTGTGCCACCTGCGCACCTGAAGGGCTGACCGGATACCTGACTGCACAAAATGGCAGCAACATTGCCACAAGTGCACGGCCGCGCACGTGACCCTCTGGGTACGCACCAGGGCGCGCATATTGCGCACTGCTCTATAAAATGCATATAACTTTTTGCACATAGATCCTCTCAGGCTTCAGAATGTATCGTTGGAAATCTATTTTAAAGTTCTACAACTTTCTTGTTTTGAGTTTTACCATATTCCTTACACATTTTTACTAAATACTGTTGGAAGACTGATATTTTGTAAACTTTGTCGATTTTGTCAAATCTTATGCACCTCACTCTCTATCTTGATTCTAAAACTACTATTTCCATCCATACCCATCCCAATAGAAATTCACATGTCTAAAATGTAACATTACTACTCATTTAACACTCCATACCTAAGTCAAATTTATGGGGTGTTACATTATCTCCCCTTTGGGATCATTCGCCCTCAAATGATTGTCCTAGTTGTAACTTCGGTTAACTCCAAACGTTAAACGGATCTGGTGGGAACATGAACTTTCATTAACACTTACACACTAAACTAAATAAATACATGAGTATTGAACTGAATGACTACTACATTGACTAAATATTGGTCTGTCATAGATACGTGAATACTGAACTATTTAACTGGATATATGAATATTGAACTATATTTGAGTATTGAACTAACATCAATATCTAAGCACTAAGATAGCAATAATATCTAAGTATTGGACAGTTTTGAGTAGCTGAGTATTGAATAACAAGAGTATCTGAGTACTAAACTGACATGAGTATCTGACTATTGAACTGACATGATTATCTGAGTACTAGAAACTTAAATGTTATAACATGACACGTGAAATACTGGTTGTACCACTGCTAATTCTAGTGGCAACTCCAACTCATAAGCTAATTGACCGATCCTTCGCAAGATTCTATGTAGCCCAATATAGCAGGGACTAAGCTTCCCCTTCTTCCCAAATCTCATAACGCCTTTTATAGGCGAAACTTTTAGAAACACTCAATCATCAACTTGAAATTCTAGATCTCTATGCCGCACGTACGAATAGGACTTTTGGCGGCTTTGAACCGTCTTCAAATGCTCTTGAATCAACTTAACTTTCTCCATAGTCTGAAAGACCAAATGTGGTCCCAACGACTCCTCTTCACCAACTTTGAACCAACCAATTGGCAATCTATCCTTCGCCTATACAGAGTCACGCATGTACTATCTTGATACTAGAATTGCCAGTGTTATTATTAGCGAGGTCAATGAGAGGTATGTGATCATCCCTATTACTTTTAACATCATGGACATTTCCTCAAATGTCTAAATAATGCCTGGCCAGCTTCCTGAGGATGAAAAACTTGTGCCTAATCCTTTCTGAAAGAACATCTAAAAGCTCATTTTAAATTGGGCAGCATGATCTGAGATGATGGACAAAAGATTCCCATGCAATCGGACAATTTCCTGGATGTACAACTTGGCATAATCTTCTTTTGAATTTGTAGTCTTTACTGGCAAAAAGTGCGTTGACTTGGTAAGTCGATTTACAATCACTCAATCAAATCATGCTTCCAAAATGAGCAAGATAATGCTATTATAAATTTCATATTTACTGTTTCCATTCAAAATATGTGTATTATATGGTAAAACACTAGTGTTTCTGCTGCTCGACTTTCACTTACCGATAATTTGGACACTTGGCCACAAAGTCTACAACATTCTTTTTTATGTCATTCCACCTATAAATATCCTTAAGACTGTGATACATCTTTGTGGTACCTGAGTAAATAGAATACCTGAAACTCTGGGCTTCAGACATAATCCTCTCTCTGAGCCCATCCATGTTTGGAATACACAGTCCATCGTGGTAACTCAAAGTACCATCATCTCCCCCTTATTCAAAAGCAATCATTTTATTCCTATGAATCCCCTCTTTTTACTGCAACAAGTAGGGGTCATCAAACCGTTTCTTCTTCACTTATGCTACTAAGGAAGAACAAGTTCTGTCCTGGACAATAATTCCACCATCTTCAGAATCAGAAAGCCAAACTCCTTGCTTGGCTAAGCGGTGAAATTATTTTACCATAGTTCTCTTGCCTTCCTCAATCATGAGTTATACTTCCCATACTTGATTATCATTTTAACGTACTTCCTAAAAACATTAAAAACAATGTTGTGACCTAAGTCTTTGATGAACACTCCGAATATTAGAGTCTTGTGAAATGGAAATACCCTCGTGATACATAACTTGGCATGATTTTGTAGTTTTTATATTCCATGCTAACTATGCGAGTTTAAAATCTCCATCTGGACTTACTGATGGTTTTCATATCTCCCCCTTAGACCAAAGGTTAAGGTCTTATACTTGCGGATCCTTCTCTTTTGTTGGGATCTGATATCTTTCCTAATCTTCTGCAATTCTTTGCACTTTACATCAATGACGACTCATCTTCTAATTTACTTCTGAGCAATCTTTCTTACTAGAAAAAACTAAATTATTCACTACTGGAAGCTAATGTATTCACAACTATCATACACAATCTTAATAATTTAACTCTGCTCACACTGTCAATCCTAGAGAAACTACATTTCGGTCTTAATGCTAGCTTTTTTTTCAACTGTCATTGTACTTGAAATTTAACTTAAACTCTTTGGGTTTTAACACACGTTTGGTGTTTTAAACTATTAACCACTCATTATTGTTGACATGCCTAAGAAAGTCAAATCGTACATCTACTAGCTCTACTAAAATTGCTAATTCACTGTATCTACTCAAAACTTACTTACTATTCTTTTACTAACCATCTGCTAGCATCATGTTTTCTAGTTCTCTTTGAATAACTAAAGTGAAACAAAAGATTATTCCTAAAATCCCTCACCATCCGACCCTATTCTACGGTCGCATACTATCTTCTTCTTTTTTCTAAACTATGTTCATGGATCACACTTAGGGAATTCATCTGTCTTAAACAAAATTAGAATATCTAACCCCAAACCTTCTATACGCTTTAAAATTATATCAAACTATAAATATCTGAGGGAAAACACTTAGTCACATAAACTAAGGTAGAACTGTCATATCTTTTATCTCACAATAATAGCTGCCTCATATAGTAACTTACTAACGTAATACTTTCTAGTTCTAATATGAATAAATCTAAACAACTTAAAATCATTCCCTGAAATTCAATATCGGTTGCTTTATGTTCTCATTTTCGTATGCCATATCTTCTTATTCATATACATGAATCATACGAAAGACAGGTCTTTGGTATATCAAATGCTTCTGACTCCTAGGTCTTTTGCTTTTAGGCTCTTTTTCATCCAAAACTATAATGACCAATTCGATGCCAGTTGTGGTATAATTCTTAACTTGTTTCAACGTAGGGTCAGACATATGAAATATCATCATCCAACCTGCAACCCCATTTCCATGAATAAAAATGAAATTATTCTGTGAGGCAAAAAATATACGGATACACTACCACACACAAATATGTCCTTCAAAGCATATCAATATCTGATAAATCACTTCCTGCACCATCCGGTGAGTCTTGGTCTTAATCCAGACCTAAAATATGCGAAGATTTCACTACAATCACTGTTACTTACATTTTCTTTTAGCACACACAGGCATTACTTATACTCACCAGTCACCAGAATTTGGATACACTGATAATTGGAGATATGGTAACTGAATAACTGATAACTAGCATCCTGAATAACCATAAACTTGCTAACTGAAAGATTGTATAACTGGTAATTGAGGTAAACTGATAACCATAGAACATGATAACTACTTTTTTTTCCACTTTCTAATAAATTTATGCTCTAATATGTACTACTACCTATTGCATCCCACTTTTAACATCATCTCATGTCTAATTTGTTACCAATCTATACTCTATAATTATACCTAGTGGGAAATCATCATCTCTAGAAGCTTGGTTTTTCTTGCCCATCACTTAGGTATTAGATAGGTATGGAATTCGATAGGAACAGAAGGTTAATTGTTGGTCTAAGCTTCATCGCACAGTCAAGAATAGAAAGAAGTGAGACAATCCTGGATGTCTTGGTAGTTGACCATTTATATGAGTGGCCGACACATACATATAAAGGAAACTCCACTGGACACGGCTTCATAGACTCCCTAGGAAACTTAAATCTGGTGCTCTGATACCAAGATTTATCACGCCCCAAACATGGTCCTAGACGTAACACGGTACCCGGTGCCTAACTAGATGCGACCAAGCGAACCAACTGGCTAGCTGAATCAAGATGTAATATCATAACATACTGAATGTGAAAGATAAACTAACGCATGATAATATACTGAAAGTCTGGATGATATAAATCAAAGTGTGGAAATACTAATACAATTGCAAAATATATTAATAGCCAACATAGCTTAATATGAAAAGCATGCGACTTTGTCTAGAGGTTACTCTAGTCTACGAAGCCTCTAATGAAGCACTGAAAATACTGACTCTCTGAAAATACTGAAGACTCTAAGGCAATGACAATGCCCCGAAAGAATAGAGGATCATTACCTGCATCGTGATATGTAGGCCCGGGCCAATAGGGACGTCAGTACATTTGAATTGCACTGGTATGTAAAGCAACTAAAAAAAAGAATTACAAATGCTGAAACTAAGCTGATAACTGAGAATTGATAACTGAAATGATAACGATTAAAACTGAAACTGAAATGATAACTGATAACTGATAACTGAAAATGATAACTAATAATTGAACTGAACAAAGGAAGTAAGGATATGAATACTCCCTCTTCTAAATGATCAACACCCTATTTATTT
>MU688338.1:4337-16837 GCA_026770625.1 Nicotiana glauca | reverse complement strand
CTCTTGAACTCGAATTCTATGGCTTCTTCTATTAACAGTGATGTCCCAATCGAATATCCAACGATTTGGAGGGTTTACTCATGTTAATAAGATGTTGATAAATTTAAATTAACTTAGAATCACCATTAGAACATATCTTGGATGGTGGAGGGACCTTTAAGGAGTTAGGTTCCCCTTCCTATAGTAGGGCTTTAAAATGATCCCCCAAGTGCGCCCCCGTGCACCTAAAGGTCTGACCGTTCAAAATGGCAGTAACACTGCCACAAGTGCGCGGCCGCGCACGTGACCCTCTGGGTGTGCACCTGGGCGTGCATATTGCGCACTGCTATGGGAAACACACATAACGTTTTGCACATAGAGTCGCTCAGGATCCAGAATATATCGTTGGAAAGCTATTTCAAAGGCCTGCAACTTATCTGTTTGGGTTTTCCCAAATTCCTAACACATTTTCACTAAATTCTGCTTGAAGACTTACTTTTTGTAAACTTAGTCGATTTTGTCGAATCTTATGCACTTCACTCTCCATCTTGATTCTAAAACAACTATTTCCACCCATACTCACCTCAATAGAACTTCACATGTCTAAAATGTAACATTACTACTCATGTAACACGCGTCTATACCTAAGTCAAATTTACGGGGTGTTACATTATATTTGTAAAGATTTACAATCAAGGGGATTAAAAAGTGTGCATCTCAATTAATTGAAGATTGAATGTGCGTGAACAAAAATCACAAGGACCAACATTCGAATATATATATATATATATATATATATATATATAAATATAAAATTGAGGAACATATGCGAAGTGATGTGGTATTCTCCTAAGCCAGGATTCAATTTATTTTTTTTCCCCAATTTTTAACCTTTTTCCTATTATTTGCCTCTGATCCAACAAATAAGTCTCTAGAAAAGCTGCCACCTTTTAAAGGAAGCCCAAAAGCCAAAGTTTCTAGCATTTCATTAACGGGTGTTACCCAAAGGCAAAAAGTGTTTTACGGTTTTATTAAACTGCTGCTCTAACAACAATATTAGAGTATTGTCTTCTAAAGGTATATTTTCAATACATGTACATTGAAGTATAAGAATAGTTCATATTCAATATGTAACTAGAAAAATTTTTCTAACGTCTTATAGGAGTTGGCATGATTCTTGAGCCTAACCAATATCAAAACTTTTTCTTTCTTATTTTATGTGTTTCATTTTTTTCCAATTTTTTAAAACTCATACAGAAAGAGACATATTGTGTCACGACCCAAATTCAACCCGTCGTGATGGCGCCTATTGTGAAACTAGGCCCGCCTCACTCAACGAAAAAAAACCAACCAAAATACTAATATAGAACATTTGCTAAAAAATACTTTTGTCATCATAACGTAAGCAAAATCCATAACACGATTAAACCAACCCAAAACTAGGGTGTCACGGAGTACACGAACGTCTAGAGAAATAACATAGTCTACTACAACTGAATACAACTAAAATACAATTAGAATAGAGAAGGAGGGTCAAGATCTGCGAATGCCATGCAGATACCTCAATAATCTCCCAAGCCTGCAACCTCGATTAGTAACTGCTACCAGGACCAAAAGCACCTGGATCAGCACACAAGGTGCAGGGGGTAACGTGAGTACACCAACTCAGTAAGTAACAAATTCAACCTATGGACTGATAGGTAGTGAAGAACTCAAACTCATCAAAGATAACAGAAATAACGTACAAAAACGTAGGCATGCTTTTAGTTAAATAAAAAGCTCGAACAGTAAAACAGAGCAGGCATGAACGAGGTAAAGAAGTGTAACTCTGCTACATCTACATGCCAATGCATATGTTGTATGCATATGTTGTATGAGGAGTGCCTCATGTGCCCACAATATCATATGCTCGTCCACTCAGTACTGTATGTGGCTCATACGGCCCAGGGAAGATCCATCCCGGAATATATACATCTCTAACAACAGTCACAAAGTACTAAGGAAGGCCAATCCAGCCTATGGAGAAGATCCATCTCCAGATAATAATAATAATAACAACCTCACAACCACTTGGTACTGTATATGGCTCACAAGGCCCAGGGAAGATCCATCCCGAAATATATACACATCACAGACCATCAGTCTCCAGTACCGAGGAACATGTCAATCCAGCCTTATGGAGAAGATCCATCTCCAAACCAAAGGAAGATTCATCCCTGAATATAATCAATTGCGCTCACTGGGTGTCTGTTACCGACTTTGGAGGGGCTCGTTCAGCCTAAGCGCTATCACAAGCCAACGAAGGCATACATCAATCATTCGCCGCGGCATGCAGCCCGACCTATAACTGTTACTCATAATCAAGCTCTCAGCCTCACTCAGTCATCATTGTCCCGCCTCTCCCACAGGCTCACAATGCCATGAAAAATAGCCCGGAACAATGATATGATATGCAAATAAATAACAGCTGAGACTGAGATGTGATATGAAATGCATGAACATGACTGAGTACAAAATATCAATAAAATTAGTGAGATGAAAATATGAAACGACCACGAGGGTTCCCAACAGTATCGCCGTAAATCCCTAGCATGATAACTAGCATGGCTTATAGTCCATTTACGTCATCACATGACGAAACACAGATATTAACAAGATAGAATTACTAATCGGTGCCATTGAATGAACCAGGTCACAATTCTCATAGTGCACGCCCGCACACCCTTCACTTGGCACGTGCTTCACCTCAATACCATCATATAGCACATAGCTCAGGGTTTCGAACCCTCATAACCAAGTTTGGAAGCGTTACTTACCCAACTAAGCCGAAATCCTTACTCTGCGATACCTTTGCCCCTCAAATCAAACTCCGAATACTCCGAATCTAGCCATAAATAATTCAATACAATCAAAACGAGCTAAAGGAATCAATCCCATAAGAAAATTCTAAGCTTAAGAACAAAAGTCAAAAAGTCAACTCAACAGACGGGCCTCGGGCCCACATCTCGAAATCCAACCAAAGTCAGAAAATCTACCATCCATTCCATTACGAGACTAACCATACTAGTTTCATTCAATTCCAACTTCGAATTGACTTTCAAATCTCAAAAGTTCATTTTATGAAGTTCCTCAAATTTTTCCCCTATTTTCATCCCAAATCACTATTCAAATGATGAATCCAACGTTATAATCATGTATTTTAGCCAAAGTTAAGTTAGAATCACTTACCCTAATGGTTTTCTTGAAAATCTCTCAAAAAATCGCCAAAGCCCTAGCTCTCTAGGTCAAAGTATGAAAATAAAGCCCTGAACCTCGTATTTATAGTACACTCCCGCAAAACCCAAACCCCCTGCTCTCTCCTCTTTCCTCTCCTTGGGCGTTTTTCATAGAGGATTAGGGATACCATGGCAGTGCCCATCTCTCCCCAGCCTTTGGCTGTAGGAGAGCCATCTCACCCCTTAAAGAGAGCATACAAAACCGTCCTAATCAAATAAAATATGCTGCACGCCTATACCAATCCAAGACAGCCGCAAATTTGAACCAAACACAACTAAAACCTATTGAACTTGTTCATAGAGTGCCAACAATTCAATTTTCAATGGATGAACGTATGGAGTTTGCAAAGGAGGAGGGACTACATCAAGATATTGTGGTAAAACAGTCTTCAAACGTTCCAGATTTACCAACAATGAGAACCATATTGCTGAAAATTTTCGGCATCAAAGGACAAGTTTTGATCGGCCAACTTGCGCCTAGACAGTTGCTCGTTAGGACTGATCAACATGAAGATTTTGTTAATTCAATTGTAGGGCAATCCAATTTTTAATTACAATGGAAAGTAGCACCAAATTATAGCTTTTCCATGGTCAGTTGGTTTTAACGCAAATGAGGAGACAACGAAGGTAGTAGTTTGGATCTCTTTGCCAAATCTGTCGACGGAGTTGTTCTCAAAGAAAGCGTTGATGTCCATAGCTCCAGCTATTGGAAAGCCCATAGCTATTGATAAAGCTACTCATATCAAGTCTTGCTTTAGTACTGCAAGAGTTAAGGTGATCCTCTATTTATTGGACAATTTACCTAAAAAGTTGTGACTGCAATTTGTGGATAAACAGACAGGAAAGACTGTTGAATTGTTTCAAGAATTTGTCTATGATAACTTACGAATGTATTGCAATCATTGCAAGCATCAAGGACATGATGAAAAATCATGTCGACGTTTGAATAAACAGGCAGTACGGAGTAGGCAACATGATGGTGAAGCTGTCATGCAAAGGGAAGAAGAAATCCTCGATAATGAAGCTATGACATGAGAAAAGCTACAAGGGGATGCTAGGAATTTTTTAAATTCAAAAAAGAACAAAAGAATGGAGGCTTCAAAGCATGTGGACTTCCCTAGTGATCGAGCTGCAGGATTAGTTAATCCTATGTTGAGCAGGAGAAGCAATGAAGATTTGGGTGACAAGAACAAAATCCTAGTTACTGGTGATTCTCCAGCTCCTGCAGCTAATGGGACTCGACCTGCTGTAATACATGGAGCTACTGTTGATCATGCAAATATGGGTAAGGTAGCCGATGGATAGTTGCGTAGCACAGATGATACAATTGGAAAGGGAACTGGGCAAAATTTAGAAGCAGTAGCTACTGCTGCTACAGTTGCAATTGAATCAGGGCAATTTGTTGAGAAGAAAAAACCTGCTGGAGATGATACTGGAGATGCAGTTAATCAAGGAATCTCCAGTAGCACTCAAGCTGCTAGTGTTTTGAATGAACTTAGAAAATCTGGTGAGCAAGGAATTGGCACTACTGCTGCTCATAATAGGATTGATGCAATGGAGAAACTAGTAGCTGTTGTGCATAAAAGACAAGAATTGGAATGGTTTCAAACAGAGTTTAATTCATAATCTGAAGAATAGGCAGTGGTTAATCGAGCAAAGTGACCAAGGAAGGTCAATACTCCAGTGAACAATAATCAGACTAATGCATCAAAGAACGTTAGAGTTTCCAACTCTTTTGATGCTCTGATCAATGAGCCCATTTTGATTGATGAGGGGACGACTCTATAGCAAGGTAATCGAGATGCAGCATCAAAAAATAATCCTCCAGGCTGTGCAAAACAACAATATCTCTCGAAGAATACAAGTGGACAAGTAGGTGTAATAAAGGATATGGTTCCTGTTGGTGAACAACAGGCAGTAGCTATTGATGAATCTACTACAACTACACCAACGTTCAATTTTTCCAATCCTAAACTAGCAAAAATGGTAATGGATGCTCAGGCAGCTATGTTGATGACACAACTCGAAAGGCTACGACACCTTTAGTCGCACTGAACACTTCAGTCTTTTAGGTCCCTTCTCAATCGATGGAGTTTCTTGGTGAGCATGCGGATGACTCTAGACAGCAACTACTATCAACAGGCAACCAAACACATATATGGTCTCAATCTCTCAAGCATCCACAAACGAGTTAAGTGGCTCTAAGGACCAACAAGGTGCGACAAGTGCAATTGTTGTTAAACGCAAGACTTGGGCTGAGCGAGTTGAAGAGGAGGAGGAAGATTATGCAGATACCATAGAAGAAGATAGTGACAATGAGGCAGCTCAATTTTCAGCAACTCCTCCACCAAAGGACGAGGCAGCAAAGGTGCTAGGTGAGCAGGTTTCTAATAGCGGGCCAAAAAGGAGAGGATTAAGTCCAAATGCTCCTGCTTTTGTACCATCCAAGCAGCAGCAATTTGTAGCAGCTTTGGAGGGTGTTAGTTCGACAATACAAGCTGAAACTGTGGTTGTAAAATCTGGGCAGCAGCGTGTACAAAGCGCAACAATTTTGTCATTTATGCACAACGTTGATGCTAGTGGAAGTTGAAGTGCAATGGCTGTAAAATACAATTTGACACTTACTAATTCCCTTCATGCTCTTGTTTCTCATGATATAGATACAAGCAGTCTACTACAACAACAATATCACAAAAATACAAGCACTTCAGGCATGATTTCAAACATGGCTTTGATTTCAGACCAAGACCGGTCACTATTGGATACTTTGGACAGTCCAAAACCTCATAGATGTGCATACTCAACTGGCTCAAAAGTGACTTCACAAAAGATGAAAGTTTCAGTGGCAAAGAGACATGAACCATGTAGTGCAAAGAGAATGAAGAGGCATGAATCATTATGGATGGTTATACAAGAAGAAGATAATCAAAAACTAGAGGCCAACTTATGTGTTGCTATTTTCGATGAAGCTAAATAAGATAAATTGATTGAATCTTGTTCGGAAAAGGCAGCTACAAGTGGAGATTTCTATCCTAAGCATAGTAAAAAAAGGAGGTGAATCAAGGAATAACACTCTGGCTCCCAATGAGAGTTGCAAAGCAAAAAGGGGTTGCCCCCTCCACATCTACGAGGTCCAATAGATCGGAGAAGAAATGAAGAATTTTGAAGATAGTTAAAGAGAATTTTAAGGAACTTCAAATGGAAGAACTCACAAGTTTGATAAATGAGGGGCAAGACACTAATTACTATATTTTTTTAGTATATCATTTTCAAAGCATCATCACATGTAATAGCGACATAGAGTGTGTTATAAACTCTATGATGATCATAGAGTACTTAGTACTTGCAAGTTCCTATTTTTTACATGCCTGCTAGAAGATGAGGTTTTCCATGCCTCTATAGGAATAGTAAGGTAAGGTCCATGCCCCCTTACATGTACTCTTCCTTTGTGCTTCTGTTGTTTTAGTATCAATAAAAAAACTACTAGGCATGCCTAGTAGTATAATTTGCCTTAAAAAAATAGTGCACTCCCGGATCCCAATTTTGCTGACCGCCAAAAATTCACCGCCGTCGCGTCTTTCACCGCTTTTCGTGCCAACCTCCTCCACTGAGCACGGAATTCTACCGCTCTCGCAAAAAGACACTGTTGGCCACTAATTTCTAGAGCGACCCATATTCTCAACTTTAGTGAATCCCCCTGAAACTCTAACAACTCTGTCAGCAACCCATTACTTGTTCCAACAGCTAATCTTCTCTGATAACTATCTGAAACTCATCCGAGGCCCTCGGGACTCACCCAAACATACCAAAACATCATATAACACCATTCAAACTTAGTTGATTCTACGAATAACTCAAAACAACACCACACATCGAATCAAACCTCGGATTCAAGCCTAAGAACTCCAAACTCATAAATTCCACAAATGACCCCGAAACCAATCAAACCTTGTCCAAATATTCTCAAATTTTGCACAGAGGTCGTAAATGACCCTACGAAGCTACTCCCACTCTCGGAATTTCATTCTGAGACCGTCTACACATAAGTCAACATCCGATTGACTTTTTCCAACTTAAGCTTTTAAATAGGAGGCTAAGTGCCTCATTCCACTCCAAAACTACTCCAGACCCAATTCAACCAATATGATACAATAAAACACAGTTGAAAAAACATAAAAGAAAGTAGAAATGGGGAAAATAGAGTTGTAACTCATGAAACGGTCGGCCGGGTTGTTACATCCTCCACCTCTTAAACAAACGTTCGTCCTCAAACAAGTTTAGAAATATACTTGGAGACTTAAATAGTTGTGGATATCTTCTCTGCTTTTACCACTCAGTCTCCCAAATAGCCTTATCCACGGGCCGACCTCTCCATTGCACTTTTGCTGAAGATATATCCTTTGATCTCAATTTACGAACATGCCGCTCTAAAATAGTCACTGGCTCCACATCATAAGTCAAATCACCATCTAATTGAACTGTACTAAAATCTAAAACATGATATGGATCGTCGATATACTTCTGGAGCATCAAAACATGAAATACCGGGTGCACCCCCGATAAGCTAGGCGGTAGAGCAAGCTCATAAGCCACCTCCCCAATCCTACGAAGTACCTCAAAAGGTCCGATGAACCAAGGGCTAAACTTGCCCCTCTTCCCAAATATTATAACACCTTTCATATGTGAGACCTTCAATAAAACCTTCTCTTTACACATCGAACCTTTCTGTCAGCATAACTCTTTTGTCTTAAATGTGTTATACGAAGCCACTCTTGAATCACTTTTACCTTGTCCAAAGCATCCTGCGCTAAGTCTGTACCCAAAATTCTAGCCTCACCCGGCTCAAACCATCCCACTAGAGATCTACACCGTCTCTCATACAAAGCCTCATATGGAGCCATCTCAATACTTGATTGAAAATTGTTATTATAAGCAAACTCCGCGAGCAGCAAATACTGGTCCTATAAACCCCAAAATCAATGACACAAGCATGCAGCATGTCCTCCAATATCTGAATTATGTGCTCGAAATGCCCGTCCATTTAAGGGTGAAAAGCACTGCTCAACTCAACCTAAGTGCCCCAACTCTCGCTACGCGGCCCTCCAAAACTGCGATGTGAACTGAGTACCTCTATCTAAAATGATGGAAATTGGGACACCATGCAGGCGAACAATCTATCGAATATGAATCTTAGCCAACCGCTCCAAAGAATAAGTAGTACATACTAGAATGAAGTGGGCGGACTTGGTCAACCGATCTAGAATCACCCGAATAACATCGAACTTCCTCAAGGTCCATAAGAGTCCAACTACGAAGTCCATAGTGATCCACTCCTGCTTCTACTCTGGAATATCTATTTGCTGAAGCAAGCCACCCAGTCTGTGATGCTCATATTTCACCTGCTGACAATTGAGGCCCCGAGCTACAAGCCCTACTATATCCTTCTTCATTATCCTCCACCAATAGTGATATGTTAAGTCCTGGCACATCTTTGTGGCACCTGGATGGATGGAATACCGCGAACGATGGGCCTCCGCTAGAATCAACTCTCGAAGTCCATCCATATTGGGCACACATATCCGTCCATGCATCCTTCATACCCCGTCATCACCAATAGTAACAACTCTAGCATCATCGTGTCAAACCATGTCCTTGAGAACAAGAAAATGAGGGTCATCATACTGGCGCTCTCTAATACAATAAAACAATGAAGACCGAGAAACCACGCAAGGATCCGACTGGGCTCCGAAATATCCAACCTCACCAATCGATTGGCCAAAGCCTGAACATCAACTGCAAGATGTCTTTCCCCAACAGGAATAACTGAAAGATTGACCATACTCACCGCCTTCCTACTCAAGGCATCAGCCACCGCATTGGCCTTTCCAAGGTAATACAAGATACTAATATCATAGTCCTTTAGCAGCTCTAACCATCTCCTCTGCCTCAAATTGAGATCCTTATGCTTGAACAAGTGTTGGAGGCTACAATGATCAGTAAACACCTCACAAGACGCACCATAGAGATAATGCTTCCAAATCTTTAATGCGTGAACAATGGTAGCCAACTCCAAATCATGAATAGGGTAGTTCTTCTCATGCGGCTTCAACCGAATAGAAGCATAAGCAATCACTCTACCATCCTACATCAACATATACCCAATACCAACTCTAGAAGCATCACAACATATGGTTTATGAACCTGAGGCTGATGGAAAAACTAACACTGGAGATGTGGTCAAAGCTGTCTTGAGCTTCTGAAAGCTCGTCTCACACTCATCCGACCATCTGAAAGGAGCACGCCTTTGGGTCAACTTGGTCAAGAGAGATGCAATAGATAAAAATTCGTAAATGAAAAAACGGTAATAACTCGCCAAACCAAGAAAGTTATGAATTTTTGAGGTTGAGGACGGTCTGGGCCAACTCTGGACCGCGTCTATTTCTTCGGATCAACTTGAATACCCTCACTAGAAACCACGTGTCCCAAGAACACCACTGAACTAAGCCAAAACTAACACTTGGAGAACTTAGCATAAAGCTTCTCCTCCCTCAACCGCTGTAATACAACTCTCAAATGCTCAGCGTGATCTTCTTGACTACGCCAGTACACCAGAATATCATCAATGAATACAATAGCAAACAATTCGAGATAAGGCTGAAACATGTTGTTCATCAAATGAATGAACATTGTTGGGGCATTGGTCAGCCCAAAATACATCACAAGGAACTCATAATGACCATATCGGGTCCTGAAAGTTGTCTTAAAAATATCCTAATCCTTGATATTCAACTAGTGATACCCTGACCTGAGCTCAATCTTGGAGAACACTCACGCTCCTTGAAACCGGTCAAATAAATCATCGATACGAGGCAAAGGATACTTGTTCTTGATTTTGACTTTGTTCAATTACTTGTAATCAATACATATCCTTATTGTGCCATCCTTCTTCTTAACAAATAAAATAGGCGCACCCCAAGGCGACATACTAGGCCGAATAAACCCCTTTATCAAGGAGTTCCTGAAGCTGCTCTTTTAACTTTTTCAACTCTATCGGTGCCATTCGATATGGTGGAATGGAAATGGGATGCGTGCCCGGCACCAGATCAATACCAAAGTCAATATCTCTGTCCGGCAACATGACCCCCAGGTCTGCAGGAAATACATCCGAGAAATCTCTCACGACTAGAACCGAATCAATACTAGGGGTCTGTGTACTGACATCCCTCACAAAGGCCAAATAATAAAGGCTTCCCTTCCCAACCATCCGTTGGGCCTTCAAGAACAAATCACCCTGCTGGGAATGTGAGCAGGTGATTTTTTCCCTAAGCAAATTATTCCTAAAAAATCCAAACAAAATAATTTTTTAAATTTTGATATTTTTGGCATTTTTTATTAATTAGTTGCATAATAATTCACAAAAAATATACAAAAATATGCATGTGCATTAGAATTTAATTTTGGTATTAATATATTTTGAAAACAAATTAAAAAAAAAATCAAAATAGCATTTTATGTTTTTAATTGAAAATTACCATAAAAATAGAAATTAATTAGTTTTAAAATTAGCAAAATCAAAAAATACGAAAGAAAAGAAATACAAATTGAAATAAATACAAAAATACAAAAGAAAATAAAATACAAAATACAAAAGAAAGTACAAAATATAAAATACAAAAATAATTACAAGTAATTGGGCTAATACAATAAAAATCGGATAAATACTAGCCCAAGTTGACCCAGGCCCAAAAATACTCGGTCTGCCCATTGTATATCATATGACCCCGTTTAGCTATAAGAGATCTGGACCGTTGAAATTCTTGATCAAACGGTCAGATTACACAAACCAGTTAATGAATCGAACGACGACGTTTGAGTCGTCAAATCCTGGCCATTCATGTATTTGATCTAACGGGCAAGATCGAACCACAACTTAATCAGGCGACATCATATAGGCATCAATGAATCTCAACCCTTAATTAATTCTAATCTAACTGTCCCTAATAATCTGAAGGTTTTAAATATACAAAACCTTATACCTAATTCATTTCGTCTCCTTCCCCTATAATCAAAAACCCTAGCTGCCTCTAAACACTCTCAATCTCGCCGGAACTCTCACCGGCGGGAAATAATACTCTCTCCGTTGCCTTCACCCTTAACACCCCAGAATCGTCTAGACTTCCTTATTCCACCCCTCTAATTCTTTTTCCTCGAATAAAGCCAGAACTCTTCGAATATTAAAATATAGGTCGCCGGAACCCTACTCCGGTGAACGACCTTTCACCCAAACCTCACCAAAACCTTACCAGAGACACCTTTTAACACCCTTAGCCATATTCTAAAATCTTCGACCCTTAAAACCCACTAAAAAGGTTCAAACTAAGATTCAGAAGTCTGCCGGAGGCTCAAGAGTCCAAGAAAATGATATCCAAGACTTTTAAAGTCCTGGAAAGCATTCAACTAAAAAAAAAAGAAGAAAAAAAAAAAGAAAAGAAAGAAGAAAAGAAAACAAGAAAGCTAAGTTTCCTGTTTCCTTTCTATTATTTTGTTTCTGTTTACTTGCATGTATGTGATTCTCTTTTTATTTTTAATTCTTGATAAAAATGATATAGTACTTTAGGTTTTGATTTCTGTTCAGTATACTGCTAGACCTAGTTTTGATATCGGAATTAGGTTCTGATCGTTTGATAACTTGATTAGTAATTAGGGTTTTCTTTTTAATTGAATAATCCGATTTTTTATTGTTTGATTGGTTTCTGAATTTTGTTAATTGATTAGTATAAGTCTGATTACTTAGCTTTGATTTGGTTATAGCTATTAATTGACGGTTAATAATCAGTTAATTTGGATAAATTTTGATTAGTTCTGATAATTAGTTAAAGATTATGATTCCGATTATCAAAGTAATTTTGTTCTGATTATTTTAATAAAGGCAGTTTATTAGTATTGGGGGTCAAGGACAGTACGGGGAGAAGGGTAATTGAAATGTGGAATCAGGGTTAGTTTGGGGAATACCATTTGGCTTAAATGTAAAAATCCTAAGGGGGTAAGGGCAGAGTTGGGAATACTAAATGGTCTAATTGTAAAATACCTAAGGGATAAAGGACATTTCAGACATAATAAAAGGGTAATGCTGTGAAAATCACTTAGAGGTGGGGGTAAAAGGGTAAAAGCAATAAAATAGAACCTTCTAGATGGGGAAAAGGGGAAATTTTGTACAAATAAAGGGGTAAAACTGATTAGTTAATG
>MU688335.1:4949-42250 GCA_026770625.1 Nicotiana glauca | reverse complement strand
ACTTTAATTGGAAAAACTCATTTCGCCCGTTCTTACCCCTCGGGGTGGGGGCGTGCCGAAAACAGGTGTGACACTTTGATTTCTTTACTATTCTAAATTTTATACTAATGATGCAAGAAATTTGACTAAGTATGATATTTTTTTGTAGGGTTTTCTTGATTGGTAAAGAGACACTAGGGAAATGACTTACTCTTAGGTGAATATCTAACGGGATCTAAAACTTAGGGCAATTTGTTATAGCTGGGATCGTGATATTTGACAATGCACGAAACTATTCACTCTTTACCTCTCGATAGTTTGAGTGACTCTGCCCAATAATTGGCTTTCTCAAGTCCAATTGGGTGTTCAAATTTGTGCAAGCAAAATTGTCTCAAGTAGGGTAATAATATCTCTAGGTTTAACCCTTTAATTGGGGCTATCAATCTCTTGAATGAGATAAAATGCACCCCAATTCCTTGTTAGCCTGCTTTACCTAGACTTTGATTCTCTTTCTCAAGAAGAGCCCAAGTCAAAAAGGTACAAATTAGTGTTTGCAACCACCAATTCAACATTAATAGCACAAAATAGGACAAATATCATTCACCCATAAACATCGAAGCCCTAAAATAAGAGACCCATTAAATATCCACACTATGGTTGAGCCACAACCCTAGCTAATGGGTTTAGCTACTCATAATTGAAGAAGAAATCATAGATTGAGATAACGAATAACGCATAATGTAATTACAAGTTAAGATTCTAAGATTAATTGCTAAACAAGCTACAAAATTACTCAAAATAGGTAAAATACGGTGTTCACGTGCTCAACTACAGTAAGATAACCTAAAAATCTAAAAAAGTAGTATTTATACACAACCAAATTTTTCGGGCAAAAATGCCCCTAGAGGTACCACTGACAACAGAAAATGGACCGTTGCAGCGATGAAGCTACTGCGGCCGCGGTAAATCAACCGCGGTCTTCAGCTTTAGCTCAGACTCCAGGCTCTCTGAATCTCTTCTTCGCAGACTGCGGTAAAAGGACCACTGTCGCGGTAGAGGTACCGCGGTCGCATAAAATCACCATGCACCGCGGTAGCTTGCAATCCCAAGAAATTATCTCTCTGAACCTTGACACAGCGGACCGCGATTGCGGTGGGTCTTCTGTCACCGTGGTGGATTTTCCGTTGTAGCGCTTCTTTGACTTGGTTTTGCATGTTTCACTCATTTTTTGAGCTAGTTATGACATCCTTGTCTCCTTTTGACCAAACACTACAAACAAGCACAAGTTAGCATTTAGAAATACTTGTACACATTTTAGTCCAAAACTCAAGCAAAAAGGAGAATCTAATAGACTAGAATCCCTAGTTATCACCTCCCCCAAACTTAAGCTTTTGCTTGTCCTTAAGCAAACAAAGTAATTCCCATCCCCTCAAGATAAGAGAAAGGAAAATTCAGTTGTCCTAAAGTAACCTCATCAAGAATCAATTGGGACTAACAATTACCTTCAACTCAAATGAGTCATTACACAACATTCAACCTTTTTAAACACCATGGTTTTAGTACGACACAAAAACATCAAGAGTTGACTCAACTCATCAAGGAAACTCTTTCTACTACTTTGGTCATTGCGGAACCCAAAAACATACTCCCCAACTCTCCATAAGCAAAACCTCACTTTTAGATTGTAGCACTCAGAACGAGGATTGTGGAAGACACACTCATCTCTCTCAAAGAAGGTCTCAAGTCCGGCTCTAAGTACCATAAGCTTGCCCCTTATGTGAGTCACCATTAATGTAAGCTCACCCAACTCAAGATCATATAGGGCTTTTGTGGTAATGTAATAAAGGCTTTTGGTTCAGGGTAGGATAGATTGGTCTAAGAAGGTTTCGTCTTCCCTTAAGCACTTCATTTGCTTCATTTTGGCACACATTTTCTTGACTCTTTGAGTCATTTACTTCTTTAGGGGTTAGAGAGACACACTGTCACTCTTTCTTGAACATTTCAATTCTTTTTCTCCTTTACAACCTTTCCATGCCTTTCATCCCCTCTTTTTATTGAATCCCTTCATTTCCTCTACATTGTTCACCTTCTTTTTGACTTTTTGTCCTTTCTTTCCTTTTCTCTTTTTGCTTTTCCTTTTCTTCATTTTGTACCTTTTATCACTTTTGCATTCCTCGTCTCTCCACCCAAACTATGTATTTGCCTTATGCTAAGGAAAGATAGGGTTCCAAGAGAGGGTCATTTCAGAATAAATAAAGGCTTTTGTCATGGTTATTGAAAGAATAAGGGCTATGGCTCAACGGGGTTGACTAGGGATATTATCATTGATAGGCTATGGATGTTTTCAAGTATCAATTAGGATTAAGGAGAGCCTATAATCACTTCTCAAGTCGAGCTTCACTTAGGATTTTGCTTCAACAAACATTCAGGGCAAGTTCTAGACTTATTGGCACGGAACTTCGACGTGCAAATCAATACCTCACCACACCAGCTATAGGATTGCTAAAGATCAGCGTCGAGGGCCCACAACAACCTTAGCTAAGATTTGAGAAACTCAAATTAGCCCAAAAAACTACTTGGTGATTAATAGACAACACAAGAGTCTCAGGGTCACAACTGTCACCATCCTATACATAACAATTTATTTTAACCATAAGGTCAAAGGCAAAAGTGTTAGGCCCAAGTGAAGCTTTGCTTGAGGCACTATTACTCACTAGCTACTATTTACACAAAAAAGAAAAGAAAACAGACTCAAACCTTTAAGAAGGTTGTCATGCCATCCATCATCGGGAAGAGCTACCCGGTTCACACAAACTCCACCTTTGGAAAGAACCATGGCATTAGGAAAACCAAAGGCTTAGTGAACAAAAACTCATGAAATAAGAAGCTATGCTATTAAGGAAAATTGCGAAAGAAGTTATGAAAGAAAATACTTAAAGTAAACTAAATATGTACAATAGGGGGTTTAGACGAATATACAAGAGAGGGAATGAATATATACAATAGAGAGTAACTTTATATACAAACCAAGATTGCAAAATACGAAAAGTGAAATAACAAGTAAAATTATATACATGCCAAAAAATAAAGCATAAAAAAGGAAAATAGTATCATAATTACATTCCAATTACCAATGTCATCAAAGTAGGGCTACCCCCTCAAATGAAATCTAGCATTGTCTTCAATGCTAACTAACCAAAAATAAGCTCAGAAAGAAGGATAGAGAGTAAAGAAAACTCCCTATGGGGCCTCCGTCTGCATGGGGTCATGTGCCTGGGTCCCTGGGTCCTGTGACTGCTCGGGGACCTGTAACTGGATTCCCTGTATCGTGTGACTGTTCTGGGACCTATGGCTGGCTAGAATCACCTCCCTATGGGTCCTCCAGCTCAATCTCTGCATCATCGGGGCATCACTCTCCTCCTCTTGGGCTCCCTCTGAGTCTCCTGCTCCTGAACCTGCTCAGTATGAGCTACTCGGAGCTGGTCTTGTAATAGTAACTCTAAAGGAAGGTCTCCAACTGACTTCATCTTCTCTACCTATCCCCTCAACTGCTTCATCGACTCCTTCGAGGCTCGAGTCTTTCTCAACTTCTTTGTCTGTTCACTCAGCTTCTGAAGTGATTTTTCTTGAACTACTAAAGCCTCCATTATAATCTTTTGGTTGTCTAGGAGCTTATTCTAGTTGTCCAGGAGCTTTTTCTAGTTGTCTAGGAGCTTCTTCTGGTTGTCTAGAAGCTCCTTGAGAGACTCCTCTACCAAAGTTGGTACATGTGGTTATGGGGGCACTGATTGGGCTGCTACTGAACTAGATAGCAAATACAACTTAGAAGTTGTTGCCTACATCTAGTTGTTGATACTGGAGAGTGTTTGGCTCAATATATGGGCAGTCAATGGGTATGCTGAGAGGGATGGGATATCTGGAGGGGTGGAAGTAGATGGTCCGGAGGCAGGCTCTGGTATGGCAGTGGGAGGCTGAGAAGAAGGGACTACTACTACTGGCTCTTTAGACTGGCCAGTAGAAGTAGTGGATTTGCCCTTGGATTCTTTGGCTTTGGGGTTGTCCTCAACCTTGAGGCTATACCATGAAAAGGGCATCTTGGGTTTCACTTTCACGTCAAATTTTCTTTTCTCCACCTCCTGATCCTCCAAATACATTGTAAGGAAGTTCGGAAAGGGATATGATCTATCACACTCATTTATCACCTTGGTAATCACCCTAGACATAACATTCCCGATATTGATCAGGAACCCCACCATAATAGCCGCCACTAACATCGCCCTGGAGACCGGCATGGTGTTTTCATGGGAAGTGGGGTCCGGCTTGCTGTATACAAAGGTCTCCCACCCCTTCACCTCATAGTTTAGGGTTTTCCTCAAGATAGGAACCCATACATTCAACCATGCTATGGTGGTGCCCGGGATAGACAGGTATGATACTAACCATGGGCGGGATGCCTCATCCAGTACCACCTTCTCCAGGTACAATGCTTCATCTTCCTCATTAAAGCCCAGGTATTCATTTATTTTCTTCCTATCAAACTTTGCTTTCAAGTTCCGCACTTTAGTCACTTTGGTATCCTTCTTGATGTGGGAGGCATTGGCGTAGAACTCTTTGACTAAGTGCTCATTTGCCTCTGTCACCCTGCTGGTGAAATAATCCCATCCCAATCGCTCCCTGAATTGCCTCTTCACGTTGAGGCTGTAAGGCGGAAGATCCCCCTCTATGAATTGGCACTCAAGAATAAGTGACCTTAGAGGCCACCACTCCCGAAACTTGTGGTATGCCAGCTCACTGAAAAACCTCCTTCGCCACACTTCAGGGTTTCTAGTTCTTTCCACACCTCTAATTTGAGGCACATCCCCTTCCTCTTCATCTGGTACCTTATCATCGTCGGGATCCTCTCCAGGTGACGAAGTTGTAAGTGAGGTAGAGGCTGCACTATCACTGCTCTCTGATGAGCCCTCAGACGACTCAGAAGACACATGAACTGAAGTAAGTGAAATAAGAGAGTCTGGAGGTGTAGGTTCATCTCTCAAGCAGAATCTTCCCGGGGAGTCAACAACATGAGTAGGCACGGAATCAGAGTCTCATGCCTCCCGGGAGGGCACATACTCACTTCCAGTGGATTGGGAAGCAGCTCTATCTGCAACTCTAATGATTTTTTTGGTTTCCCCAATTGCTAGGTGTGGGCATAGTTTGGGCAAACCCAAAATCCAAACCGAAATCCGAATTTCTTGAATTTTTGGTTTGGATTTTCAGATTATGGATTGGATTTTGGGTTTAATTTTTAGAATTTTTGGATTTCGGATTGGATAATAGATTTGGTACTTCAAATTTTTGGATATCCAAAAATCCGAAATTCTTATACTTTATATTAGTCCATTATCCGTATGTCAATATTAATAAGTTTAATACCCTACCAATTAGATATTATCTTATATATTCAATATTAATTACTAAATTACTATGTGAATACTTTCTATTTGGATATGGTTTTACTATTTCTACTTCTTTTCTGTCGTATTAATGTCTCTATTGTATTTTTTTTATATAATAATTTCATTACTTTACTACTTCATTTGGATGATTGCGGTGAGAATGAGGAACTTTTCAGGTAATTTAATGTGAGTATTTTATTTGGATATTTATTTTTGTAAAAAGAAGAAACATCTCAACTTATAAGCTCAAAACCGAAAATCCAAATATTCAAACAGATTAATTCGAAATAAAACTTAAAAAATCCGACCCCATCCGAACTTATTTGGATTGGATTTGGATTGTAATTTCGTCAATCCAAAAACTAAAAATTCAAACCGAAATTTCACATGCAATCCGAACTGCTCGAACGCCCACCCCTACCAATTGCTTTCCGAGCTTGTGGGGTCAATTTGATCATTCCTCGTCCTCTACCCCGGGAGGACTCCATTATTCCTTTTTTTGTCACAACCTCCTCTGAATTTAACCATTAGTATGCAAGTATAATCAGTTGTACATTGTTAATATCAATACCAGAAGAAGCACTGCATAATTTCAGTTGAAATTGCAAGATTAGACAGCAGACCGCGGACCGCAAAAAATGCATCACGATCGCAAACACTGCACCGCAGACCATAAAAAATGCACCGCGGCCGCAGTGGTGTGGGATTCAGACTACCCACTTCACTGATTCAGTAGCACCACGGACAGCAAAAAAAGGAGCGCAGCCGCGGTAAGGCACCGCGGCTGCGAACACTCAAAATGACCTCTCTGAAGTTCAACATCGTGGACCGCAAAAAATCCATCGCGGTCGTGGAGAGGCACTGCAGTTGCGGTAGTCAAATTAAAGCACAGACGACCTAGGGTTTCTAGTTTTCATGCATTTTAGCATTCACATCAAAATTATCAATCCCCCTAGGTAGTCAATTACCATTTCTAACTAATTTAAACCTAAGCTAATTAACAATACGGACTTCTAAGTCTAAATTAAAAGAAAAAGAAGTAAATACTAGAAATTTAAAAGAAAATAAGAACAAATTAAAGACTAAGGATTGATTGGAATTATCAAATGTGAAGTAAGAGACAAGTGAAGATCAGTTCTTGTGTTTGTGCAAATTATGGCGTGGTGAACAGTGTTCTATAGTGTTTGAGAGTGCAAGGAGCGAAAAGTGTAAACGGGGGGTCTGAGGGTCTATTTATAGAAAAACCCTGGGACCCACACAACTTACCTACCGCGACCGCCTAACCGCGGACCGCGGTTGTGAAGCTCAGAAGGGCTATTGTTTGGAGACCTCCACGGACCATGAAAAATTCACTGCGGCAGCGGTAAGCCACCGCTGACCGCAAAAATGCACCGCAGGCCGCAATTGGAACTTCAGAGAACCTCTATTTTGGACCTTTTAGCACCGCTGACCGCGGTCAATTTCTGCCTTCGCGGTAAGCCCATCGCAACCGCAAAAAATGCACCGCGGCAGCGATCCAAACTTCAGAGAGTACCAAATTCTTCCAACTTAGTCCTGCACTGCATCAAAACGTCCCTACACACATCTCACAACCAGTTAGTCCAAAAAAAAATCCTACACTAAGAAGAAAATCAAAAAGAAAGAAGTAAAATACATGGGTTGCCTCCCAAGAAACGTCTGATTTAACGTTACGGCACGACGCAGGTTACCGTCAAATCACTTTAGATGGATCATTGCCACCACGTGGCTGTCATCAATCTTGCCAAGATAGTACCTGACTTTGTGACCATTAACTTAGAAGATCTCTCCATTTTTGTCTTTCAAGTCAAGTGCACCAAACAGAGTCACAAGCACCACTTCAAAAGGTACACTCCATTTCGACTTAAGCTTTCCCAGAAACAGACGTAACCGAGAATTGAACAAGAGAACCAAATCACCCACTTTGAACTCCTTGCCCCGGGCACACTTGTCATGTAGGTACTTCATCTTGTCCTTATACAAGGACGCACTGGAGTAAGCATGAAACCGGAACTCATCAAGCTCATTGAGTTGCTCTACATGGAGATTTGTTGCATCATCCCATTCAAGATTTAGCTTCCTCAAATCCCACATTGCCTTGTGCTCTAACTCAACCGGGAGATGGCAAGATTTCCCAATAACCGATCGGTACGGAGACATACCAATCGGAGTCTAGTAAGCAGTCTTGTAAGCCCACAACGCATCATCCAGTTTCTTTGACCAGTCGGTCCTATTTGCATTCACCGTCTTTCACAATATGCTTTTGATCTCCCTATTGGAGACTTCAACTTGCCCACTATATTGAGGATGGTAAGGGGTATAAACCTTGTGATTGACACCATACTTTGCAAATAAAGTGTCAAATGCCTTATTACAAAACTGAGAACCCCCATCACTGATGATAGCTCTAGGAGTGCCAAACCGAGTAAAGATACTCTTCTTGAGAAAAGCCACCACACTTCGGGCCTCGTTGTTGAGTAAATCCACGGCCTCGGCCCACTTTGAAAGATAATCAACGTCCACCAGAAGGTATGTGTTGCCACAATAACTCACAAAGGGTCCCATGAAATGAATGCCCCAGACATCAAATATGTCAACCTCAAGAATAGTGTTGAGAGGCATCTCATCCTTTTTTGAAATTCCACCTGTTCTCTGACACTCATCACATCTCTTTACCAGTTACCCGCATCATTGTACAGAGTAGGCCAATAAAAACCACAACTAAGCACCTTTGAAGTTGTACTTGCCTCACTATGATGAGCACCGTAGGGAGAGGAATGACACGCCTCCAGAATACTCATTTGCTCCTCTTCCGGAAAACATCTCCAGATCACCCCATCATCAAAAATTTTGAACAAGTAAGGTTCATCCCAATAGTAGTCCATACTGTTCCGTTTAAGCTTCTTCCTTTGGTTAGAAGAAAGCTCACACGAGACAGTACCTGTCACAAGAAAGTTGGTAACATCCGCAAACCATGACATGCTATTCACCGATACGAAGAGGAGTTGCTCATCAGGGAATGAATCATTAATTTCAAGGCCATCAAGGGGCCTCCCCTCCACCTCTAAGTGGGATAAGTGTTCTGCCACTTGGTTTCCATACCCTTTTCCGATCCACAATCTCAAGTTCAAACTCTTGAATCAATAAAACCCATCTCATCAAACTTTCTTTGGAATCCTTCTTTGTCATCAAGTGGCTGAGTGCAGCATGGTCAGTATGAATTATCACCTTAGCCCCATGAGATAAGGCCTAAATATCTCCATTGCTAACACAATTGCCAACAACTCTTTTTTCGCCACCGTGTAATTCACTTAAGCATCATTCATTATTTTTCTTGCATAATACACCGAGTGAAACATCTTGTTTATCCTTTGACCTAAGACCACTCCCACCGCAAAATTGGGTGCGGTTATGATAGGAGTAGTTGTCAATTTGTACTTGAGAAGTTCAAAAGCTTTCATGCATTCCTCGTTGAACACAAACTTTGCATCATTTTCCAATATTTTTCACAATGGATTCACTACCTTAGAAAATTCTTTGATGAATATTCGGTAGAAACCCGCATGTCCAAGAAGACTCCTAACTCCCTTGACTAAAGTAGGAGGAGGAAGCCTTGAAATCACTTCGATCTTAGCCTTGTCCACCTCTATTCCTTTCTTTAAGATCTTATGGCCGATGACTACGCCCTCATCGACCATGAAGTGGCATTTTTCCAAGTTGAGCACAAGATTTGTCTCTTCACAAGGAGCCAACACTTTGTCAAGATTCTTCAAACACTCATCAAAAGAGTCACCCATAACACTGAAATCATCTATGAACACTTCCAAGAAATCCTCTCCATATTGGTAAATATAGCCATCATGCACCGCTAGAAAGTGGTCGGTGCATTACACAAACCAAAGGGCATCCTGGAAAATGCAAAGATCCCGTACGGGCATGTGAAGGTGGTTTTCAACTGATCCTCCGGGGCAATCAATATCCGGTTGTAACTTGAGTATCCATCTATAAAACAATAGAAGGCATGCCCAACAAGTCTATCTAGCATTTGCTCAAGAAAGAGCAATGGAAAATGATCCTTTCGGGTCACTTTATTCAGCTTGCGGTAGTCCATGCACACCCGCCATCCGGTGACAGTCCTGGTTGGAATCAACTCATTTTTCTCATTGGTAACCACGATAATACCACCCTTCTTCAGCACATATTGCACCGGAGAAGTCCAAGAACTATCCGAGATAGGGTACACAATCCCTGTATCAAGCCACTTGATCACCTCCTTTTTGACAACCTCTTGCATAGCCTCATTCAATATCCTTTGATGTTCCACGGAGGACTTGGCATCATATTCAAGTATAATATTGTGCATGCAAAAGGCGGGGCTTATTCCCTAAATATTAGCTAGAGTCCATCCAATCGCCTTCTTCCATTTTTGGAGCACTGCCAATGTGGCATCTACCTGCATGTTAGTAAGACAAGAGGAAAGAAAAACTAGAAAAATTAAACTAGGGCCTAAGAATTCATACCTGGGGTGTGGAGGCAAAGGTTTCAACTCCAAGACAGGAGGTTCCTCTATTGAGGGCTTTGTTGGGGGAGTTTTTCTGTTCTCAAGATCCAAAAAGAGTTTACGGGGCTCATAAGAGTAAGACCCCATACCATGTAAAGCATTGACACACTCCACCCTTCCTTCATCCTCATTTACATCAAGGCTCAACAATATCGATTTGAGTGGATCCTCCACATTGATTATGGCGCTAGTATCATCAATGATCACATCCGTGACAGGATACACAAAAGAGCACACTTCTTTGGTATTTGGCAGTTTCATTAATTTGCACATATGAAAGACCACTTTTTCATCACCCACCCGAAAGGTGATTTCCCCTGCTTCCACATCAACCAATGCCTTCCCGGTTGTATGGAAAGGTCTTCCCAAAATTATAGGCACCTCATAATCGACCTCGCAGTTGAGGATCACAAAATCAGCGGGCAAGATAAATTTGTCCACCCGGACAAGAGCATCATCAATAATATCCAGCGACCTCTTCATTGATCTATCCTCCATTTGCAATCTCATGGAAGTCGGCCTCGGTTGACCAATACCCAAATTCATGAATACGGAGTAAGGCATCAAATTGATACTTGCTCTCAAATCACATAGAGCCTTCGCAAAGTTTGCACTCCTAATGATGCAAGGAATGGTGAAAGCATCGGGATCTTCTAGCTTTGCAGCCATCGAGTGCACAATTGCACTAACTTGGTGGGTCATCTTGATGGTCTCGCAACCCATGGATCTTTTCTTTGTCACTAAGTCTTTCATGAACTTGGCGTAACTCGATATTTGTTCGAGAGCCTCCACCAAAGGCACATTAATTGATAAGATCTTCATCATGTCAATAAATTTCTTAAACTGGTTTTCATTTTTCTGCTTCGCAAGCCATTGGGGGTAAGGTGGAGGAGACCTTGGCAAAGGAGCCCTTGTTTTAGGCACAACCATTTCCGGCATGTCTATTATATGTTCCCTAGACGGGTTCACGTTATTCTGAGTTTCCACCTTGTTATCTTGGATATCAACCCTCACTTCCTTATTCAAGTTCTCATCATTCACATTCTCAATAACCAAAGGGATATCATCATCTTGCAACTCAACTTTATCACTTAAAGTTCCCTTTTGTTTGGAGGCATTCACATCACCACCTCGACCGCTTCTTGTAGTTACCGCCATTGCATGCCCGGTATTGTTCCTACCCTTTGGATTGACTACTGTATCACTAGGTAAAGCCCCCTTAGGGTGAGTATTCAAGGATTGTGATATTTGGCCTGGTTGAACCTCCAAGTTTCTGATTGAAGTATTATGGGATGCCAACTGGGCATCAGATTCGGCGTTCTTTTTCATCATCTGTTCAAACATCATTTCAATCCTCCCCATTTCATTGTTTGATGAGCTAGGACCTCGGGATGGAAATGGGGGTGGGTTGTTCAGTTGTTGATACATCGGGGGCCTTTGAAAACCTTTCCCCTGATTTCCTTGATTGCCATTTTTCCAACCACCCTGATTGTTATTTCCGCCCTGGTTGTTATTGCTGCCACTCCAGTTACCCTGATTGTTGTGGTTGCCCCAATTCTAATTCTGGTTGTTGTTCCCCCAGTTGCTATTCCCTTGTTGTTGATTCCCCCAATTGCCTTGGGATCTCCATTGTTGATGGTTAGAAGCATTGCCCCTTTGGCCTTGATAATTGTTCACGTACTGCACTTCTTTATTCTGCTTATCATACCCATCATCTTGGAACCCACCACTATCTTGGTCATATTGATTCTAACTCCCTTGGCTCTGTTGACCTTTTTGTCTTCTTTTGTTGACACCCTCCAAAGCATTTGCTTGTCGTAGTGCTTGAACCTGCTGTAATTATGCCTTTGCTAACTGGTTCGTTGTTGTTATTAGCTCCGCTATTGCCTAACTATGGTCGTGGAGCTCTTTGTGCAAGTGAATGACCGTGGGATCATTCTGTGGCACATTAGCTCGACTTTGCCAAGCTGAGGAAGTGTCTGCCATCTTATCCAATTATCTCACAAGCCTGATCATACGGTGAAATTGCCCCTGGCAAGCTGGTTCACTATACACGGATTTGTTGTGTTAATGCCACGATAGAATGTGTGTTGTATCATTGCCTCGTTCATATTATTGTTTGGACATTCTTTCACCATAGTCCGGTATCTCTCTCATATCTCATGAAGTGGTTCGTTGCGCTCTTGTTTGAACGCCAAGATCTCATCGCTAAAGTCGCATGTGGCCTGGCGAGAAAAACTTTGCTATGAATTTATCCGCCAACTCATCCCATGTATGGATGGTGTGGTTGGGAAGTCTCTGTAGCCAATCCAATGCTTTCCCTCGAAGTGAGAAAGGGAATAATCTCAACCGCAAGGCATCCTTTGATACATTCATTTGCATGCTCCCCCAACAGGTATCAACGAAGCCTTTAAGGTGCTTGTACGCATTCTGATGGGGAGCACCCGTGAAATATCCTCGCTGCTCCAACAAAGTCAACATCACGTTGGTCATTTGAAAATTGTACGCCCGGATCCGGGGTGGGACAATTGATCTGGCGTAGCCCTGGTTGGAATCACCTGAGGTACGGCTCTTGGAGGAGGCGGGGGAGGGTCTGGAGTATATTCATTGGCCTATCAGCCACTCCTTTGTCCTTGAAGTACTATAGGTACCTCCTCCTCTCTGTTATCATCAATATCCTCCCCCGGTGGGATATCTCCAGGAGGAGCATTGTTTGCCATTTTTGTACCTGTATTGATAATTCACCCAAGTCAGTAGACTAGAAAGAAATAAAAACAAAACACAAAACTAGATAGATAGATGGCTAAAACCGTTTAGCTCCCTGGCAATGGCGCCAAAAAGTGATCAGGTCCAACCCTACACCACTATAGAGTGGCAAGGGAAATCGATGCAGCTTTTACCCTAGAAGGTCGGGATTGAATCCACAGGGAGCTAGAATAAGTTTGGTATTGAGTTCCTATCTAAACTAGAAATGCGCGATATAATTTTTTACACTTCCAAACATGCTTTGATTTCATTAATATTCTAAATTTTATACTAATGATGCAGGAAATTTGACTAAGTATGATATTTTTTTTGTAGGGTTTTCTTGATTGATAAAGAGGCAGTAGGGAAATGACTTACTCCTAGGTGAATATCTAACAGGATCTAAAACTTAGGGAAATTTGTTATAGATGGGATTGTGATATAGCCAATGCACGAAACTACTCACTCTATACCTCTCGTTAGTTTGAGTAACTATGCCTAATTGGCTTTCTCAAGTCCAATTGGGTGTTCAAATTTGTACAAGCAAAATTGGCTCAAGTCGGGTAATACTATCTCTAGGTTTAACCTTTTAATTGGGGCTATCAATCTCTTGAATGAGATAGAATGCACCCCAATTCATTGTTGGCCTGCTTTACCTAGAATTGGACTCTCTTTCTCAAGAAGAGCCTAAGTCAAAAAGGCACAAATTAGTGTTTACAACTACCAATTCAAAATTAAAAGCACAAAACAGGCCAAATATCATTCACCCATAAACATCTAAGCCCTAAAATAAGAGACCCATTATATACCCACACTAGGGATGAGCCACAACCCTAGCTAATAGGTCTAGGTACTCATAATTGAAGAAGAAATCATAGATTGAGATGAAGAATAACCCATAAAATGTAATTACAAGTTAAAATTCTAAGATTAATTGCTAAACAAGCTACAAAATTACTCAAAATAGGTAAAATACGGTGTTCACGTGCTCAGCCACAGTAAGATAACCTAAAAATCTAAAAAAGTAATATTTATACACAGCCATATTTTTCGGGAAAAATGCCCCTGACGGAGGTACCGCTGACAGCGGAAAATGGACCGCTACAGTGGTGAGGCTACCGTGGCCGCGGTCTCAGACTCCAGGCTCTCTAAATCTCTTCTCTGCGGACCGCGGTAAAAGGACCATTGTCATGGTAGAGGTACCGTGGACGCATAAAATCACCGTGGACCGCGGTAGCTTTTAATCCCAGTAAATCATCTCTCTGAACCTTGCCACCGCAGACCGCGATAAAAGGACTGCGTTCGCGATGTGTCTTCCGCGGCTACGATAGATTTTCCGTTGTAGTGCTGCTTTGACTTGGTTTTGAACTTGTGCATATTTCACTCCATTTTTGAGCTGGTTATGACATCTTTGTCTCCTTTTGACCAAACACTGCAAACAAGCACAACAAGTTAGCTTTGGGAATACTTGTACACATTTTAGTCCAAAACTCAAGCAAAAAAGAGCATCGAATATACTAGAATCCCTAGTTATCAGGGGCGAGCCACGAAGGGCATGACAACTTTTGAAAATGCCTCGCATGGATTGAAGATGGCCCCGACCCAGATGCTTCTTTCATCTTTGATGAGGCTTGTTGAATCTTCAAACAAGTGAGTTTTCTATCCTTTAGAATTATACCTGCGCTTTGCTTTTGCTTTTCTGAATCTTACTTTTCCCCTTTTTCATGAAGGTTGTGGTGCTCCACAAGAGGGCATTTTCCAAGTCTCGAGCCGATTTTGCTCGATGTGAGGCTGAGCTGATGAAGATCTCGAAAGAGATGGACAGTCTTAAAACCCTCGAAAAGGTAATATTCCCTTTGACATTTTGTCATGGACCAACTCGTTCTGTCTTTTAACAACTTTATTTTGCAGTTTCAACGAAAGGGAGAACTGGTGGAGCAACTTCAAGAGGATCTCAAGATGAAGGAGGCCAAAACCCTTGGTTGGACGCAAAGCATGGACAATCTTGCTTCTAAGAAAGAAACCCTTCGGGAGCAGCTGGCTTTACTCGAATGTTAGTTCCAAAGCGTGAAGGAGGAAGGCCTGGCTCAAGGTTAAATTTGTTGTTGAGCTGGATAAGGCCAAATCTGATGTTGAGGCAATTATGTCCTCGTATCGAGCCGATGCCAAAGCTGATAATGCCCGGGCCAAGGAGATCCCCACGGCAGCCAAAGTTAAGTTATCATATGCACTCGACCATGCTAGGCGACAGTCCCGGAGGGAAAACCTCGAGGAGGTCACGCTTGCAACTTCGATCTTTCAGCCGATATTGACAAGGCGAAGACCTTGGAAGAGGAGACTGCTGGTCTGCTTTCTGATGAGGATGATTCAACTAGTGGATCTGAGAGTGGAGGAGACAAAGATGAAGTCCCCGGGGGTGAGGCTCTCGAAGATGCGACTCCTGAAGATGTGACCCCGAAGTAGTTTTAGGTTTTCTCATTTTGTTTTTGTGCAAGTATCCCTTGTGTAAATATCTTCTGTAATCATCTTTTGGAAAAATAAGGGGAAATTTTTATATCATCTTTGATTTGTGCTGGATTTCATATTGTCTTTATTTATAGAATATTTCGTTTGTATAACTTGAATGATTGGTCCGAGGATTGGCTTGGACTCGGGATATAGTTAACACTTAGATCTTTATAGATATAATAATCCTCGAGCTAAGTTTAAATCGATCCGATGTGGGCTCGGGATATCGTGACTCATGAGTCCGGGTAAAGTGAGAACGGAGTCTTGAACTATAAGTTTTTGGCCCTTAAGCCTTTCAAAGTTGGCCCTTGGTCTCTTATATATCGTCACTTAGGCTCTTTAAGTTGGCCCTTAGGTTCTTTAGATTGGCCCTTAGCTCTTTAAATTGGGCCAATTCTGCCTCTAGAATGGCTATATAATTTTTCCCTCATTTCAGCTAAAAGACTTAGTGAAAATTTAATTATGCCTTAGCGTGTATTTTTTGTACCCACTGGGTTTTTTTTAGGTTCGACATATCGGGACCTTGTTTGTGTGTTGATAATCGAATACCTCTTGAGGTTTTACCGAGGGCTGATGTTATTGAAGCCTTTAAATTGTTCGAGGGCTGAATTTATCGAAGCCCATTAAATTGTTCGAGGGCTGAATTTATCAAAGCCCATTAAATTATTCGGGGGCTGAATTTATCGAATCCCATTATATTTTGCTTTTGCCGAGAGTAGCCTGATTCCGGTTTTTACAAAGTGTTTGAAGGCCTCTGATTTATACCGGAAGTCGGACGTCTCCGAACCGTATTATATAGGTCGTAGCCTTTTTACATGACCGTAGTCTTTAATATGGTCGTAGCCTTCGGGAATGTCACTTGGACTTGTTACCTGATAACTTTACGAACTTGTTCGAAAAGTTAGTCCCCGAGTGAATTGTCCTTGGCCTTTATTTTGAGGGGATGCCTCTTTGAGGTCTTATGAGTCCGAGTTTTTGGTAACTCGGGTGTATCGGCTATCGATGGCAGTCCCCGAGTATTCAGGGGTGCCTTTATGCTTTGGCTCTTGAGCCGTTTCCCGTAGGATTATAAGTAGAGCTCGTATAATAGTAGACTTCTTTGAGGCGCATTGTGTTTTTGATATAAAAAGAATGCTTCTTCAAGTAATTTGATACATGCGTACATGTTTTTCCGTCGGGTCTCGACTATTCTATAAGGATACGGTTCATCTGACCATTTGGCCCATTACAACATTTTCCTATCGAGGCCCTCTTAGGCGTGAGGTATCTTCCTTGAAAATATAATCTCCGAGGGTGATGCCCCCAGTATTCGAGGTAAATTGAAAAGAAGCCTTGGATATTGTTGAGTTCTCCTTAGCCCTTAGGTAGCACATAATTGTTGCCTCGTTAAAAACCTTGCCGATAAAAACCATTTGGGACAAAATCCGATCTAAGGGAAAAGAGTGAAACGTATGCTTTAAAACCTAAGGACTTCGTGAATATGCTTTAAAACCTAAGGACTTCGAGAGCTTCGATCGAAAATTTAAAATAAGTTAGTTTTAAACTCAAATGGATAAAGGATAAAGCCATACCTTAGCAGCAGTATCGTGTGAGTAATGATACATTCCAATTTGTAACTTCACCTTCCATTGCGCTTAGTTTGTAAGATCCTTTACCAACAACTCCGAGGACTCAGTACGGTCCTTCTTACTATCTACGATCATGATATCTTTGATAGCCTTGATCTTATTGGGTATGATTTTGATACCCCGATTTGACACCATGAAGCCGAGAAGCTTACCCTATCCAACTCCGAAGGTACATTTCTCTGGGTTAAGCTTTGTGTTGCATTGCCTCAAAACTTTGAGTGTTTCTTGCAAATGAATTAAAATGGTCCTCTACGCGCAGGGACTTAACCAATCATATCATTAATATAAGCTTCTACTGTTTTACTTATTCCTCTTTTGCTTTACCAGTTTGAACCTGGGATCGGTGCTCCGGCGATGGGTGGTGGTTTCCAGTGGAATACCTGTTATATCTAAATGGGACCAAGTAAAGCAATCCATATTATCAATAAGAAACTGAATGAGTTTTTTCCTGGGTTTGGTGGTCAATCCCGTTCCCAAGTGTACCTTTCTCCCGGGCGGTTGACTTGGTAGCACTAGACTCTTCAGGAACAACGAAGGTTCGAGAAGTAAGGAAGTCCTCTTCTTCGCCTTCGATTACCTATTTTTTTGATTCCGTCGAGGCTGGGAGCTGTGGTTGCTATTTAGCCGTCTGCTTTACTTTTGAGCTCGATTTCTCTTAGGCCAATGGTTCTGGTATCGACATCACTTCCTCGATTGCAAACATCTCTTTTGTAGCGTGCTGTTCTCCGTGGACTATTTTCACTCCTTCATCTGTTAGGAATTTTATCATATGGTAAAGAGTTGAAGGCACTGCCCTCATATTGTGTATCCATGGTCTCCCGAGGAGTGCGCTATACCTCATGTAACCTCCAATGACATGGAACCTGGTGTCTTGCATGGTCCCGGCTACGTTTACTGGCAACATAATCTATCCCTTTGTTGTTTCGCTTTCCATGTTGAAGCCATTCCGCACCCAGGATGTAGGTATAATCTGATCTTGCAGGCCGAGTTGTTCCACGACCCTCGATCTGATTATGTTCGCTGATCTACCTGGATCCACTAAAACATGTTTAACTTGAATTTTATTTAAAAATATAGATATTACCATGGCATCGTTGTGAGGCTGAGATATGTCTTCAGCTTCTTCGTCACAGAATGATAGGACGTCCTCGGGCAATAGCTCCGAGTTTTCTTTTCTCTTGTGATTGATACTTTGGTGCGCTTGAATACAGGTCGTTGAGGGACATCGACTCCGCCAATGATCATGTGGATTATATGTTGTGGTTCTTCTTGCTCATTTTTCCTTGCATCTCTCTCCCTAAAGTGATTCTTAGCCCGATCACTTAAAAATTCTCAAAGGTGGCCCTCGTTGAACAACCGAGCCACCTCTTCCCTTAGTTGCCGGCAATCTTCTGTTCTAGGGTTGTGTGTACCGTGATACTTGCACATCAAGTTCGGGTTCCTTTGAGAAGGATCGGTTAGAATTGGCTTGGGCCACTTGGTGTCTTTGATTTTTCCAATAGCTGACACAATCCCTGATGCATCTACGTTGAAGTTGTACTCCGATAACCAAGGCGCCTTTGCGGGATCGGTATGCTTATTGAATCTGCTCTTACTTACGAGTCCCCGAGAACTTTGACCCCGTTTGTTTCTCCAATCGTTTAGAGGAGCGTTTCGACCGGAACCGTGGTTCCTTCGATCGACATATAGTTGATACCTTTGCATGTTCGATCTCGATTACCTGCTCGTATCCCTCGGGGGCTTGGCCACGATTCTGTTAGGATGGACTGAACCCGATGGGGCTCTTAATTGATCGTCCTGACCCCTGATTTTTGACTGGTAACTGTTGTGTACATCTGACCACGTCACAGTCGGATACTCTATCAAGTTCAACTTTAGCTGTCGAGAAGCAATCGAGCTCTACTCGTTCAAACCCTGCATAAAGGCCTGTACTGCCCAGTCGTCGAAGACCGGTGGTAATTCCATTCTTTCTATCTGAAACCTGGACACGAACTCCCTTAACATCTCGGCGTCCCTTTTTTTTTTTTGAAAAAATTTAATTTTCTCGTGGCTACCTTTATGGCCCCAGCGTATGCTTTAACGAAGGCATCTGCTAACATAGCAAATGAATCAATAGAGTTAGAGTCTAGGTTGTGATACCAAATCATAGCTCCTTTTGATAGTGTTTCCCCAAAACAGTACAACAATGACTCGATTTCATCGTCATTCAAGTCATTTCCTTTGATCCTAAAAGTGTATGAAGTAATATGTTCGTTAGGGTCGTTTGTCCCGTTATATTTGGGTATATCGGGCATGCAAAATTTCTTAGGAATGGGCATCAGAGTTGCGCTCTAAGGGAATGATTTTTGTATGAAATTTTTGGTATCTAGACCTTTCAAAACTGGAGATGCCCCAGGTATCTGGTCTACACGGGAGTTATAAGTTTCCACCTTCTTATCGTTATCCTCAATTTTCTTTTCTCCGGACACGATCCTCTTAGTAAGCTCTTCAAGCATTTTCATAATGGTGGGGTCAGTCCCCGAGTCGTTTCGATTTGGCCCTTCTGGCGTTGGTTCATCAGGTCAATTATTTTCATGTTCAGCTACACTCGAGGTCTTATTTTGGCTTTGAAGTAACGGCGATATATTGGGCTTGCAACATCTCGGTATCACTTGGAGGCTGACTTCCCCATCTCCTTTTCCTAGTGTTACTTGGTCCCTTGGTCAGGCTTCTCTGCGTACACTCCCATCGAGGTCCCTGCCTAAGTTGGTGTTTAGAGCAATATGAGAACCAACATCAACTGGTTCCATGTTTGGCACTTCCCTAGGGTTTACCTGTGGTACACCGACCCCTATATTGTCGTTTCCACCAAGTCCTTCGTTGTCATGAACAGGTGCATTCTGTGAGCTAGACATGTTTCATCCTGAGAATCAAAAATTCTTGACAAAAAAATGTGTAAAAATAACGTGTGTAACGAAAATTAGTAAAGAAATAATCACTATTATCTTTAGACCCATAGTGGACGCCAAACTATTTACCTCGAAAATATGAGTAACAATTAAATTTGATTTGTGGTTCTAAAGATATGTGATCTAATTCAATACCAATTAATAATCAAGAAGTATGAAGTAGAAAAGAAAGAGAAAAGTGAATTAAACCGATGTTACTCAACAGCAGTGACCTCAAGCCCAGGGACCTCGAGTTAGGCTTGGTATAATAAGAACAATTAAATAATAAAAGCAAAGTAAGAACAATAGAGCTAAAGGACAATGTTGATGAAAAGCAAGCGAAAAGGGTAGAGAGTATATTCTTTTCTCAGTGATCAGATGATGTTACAAATGATTGGAGTCCCCTTTATATAATAGGAGAACCCTAAATAAGGAATATTCTTTTTTACAACTATCTAACCGCCTAGTACGGAATCGTACAATCTTATTTCGGGATTTGCGCCATGATCTTGGGGAAGTAGCAGGAATCTAGCTCATTCTATTACAAACCCATAACAGTACTATTTCGGGGTCGAGTACACTTGGTTTCGGTATTCCTCGAACTCTTATCTCATTGCACTCTGTCTTCGAGCTCGAGTCTGGTCCACCAGTTTCGAATTTGACCTCGCCCAAACTCGGGCGTCGGACGGAGCCTCGAGCCTATAAATCGAGGGCATATGATTTTGACCGTATATAATATAGTAGGGGAGTTTTACCCTAAGTATAATTTAAAAAAAGGGTGAAAATCCTTCTTCTTGCTATTCACTGATCCATTGCTGATACGAGCCGAGATTTACACCGACATCCGATTGGCACAGATATCACGGCCCTTTATTAGCCGTGCACGATTGTGTGGTAACGCTTTGATTCTTATATATCATATGATACTTCTTGTTCAAAATTAGACCAAGTTTTAAGATCAAGAATTATAATCAATCACTCAGCATCTATTGGAAATGTAACGTTTTTATTAAATTATCAATCTCGAGGTCTACCATAAACTGTTTCAATTGGCATACGTGTCGATGCCTCCATCATCGGTTGAAAGATATAAAGTGTAAATAGATTTTAAGTCAATTTTTGTAATACATTTGAGTTAGACATTACTGTTTTTTAGAAAAATTAAGTTAAATTGTATCAAAAGCTATTTGCTAAACAGCTAGTGCATTGGCTAGACAGCTCGACATCAAGTAAGAGGTAGGCAAAAAAACCTAGGTTATTCTTAAATATGGAACCATTTTTAATGTAAGTGTCTTAATCAATGTCATTAATCAAAAAACACTTGGTTTAAGTTCATGACACGTGTTAATCATCTATGACAACTACACTAGACTTCTTTTTCAATAGCAACTAACGTTAGACTTTGTAATCCGAGGTCCATTTCCCTACCTAGTAGGAACATTGGAGAGATCTACATTTGTCCAATTTAAAATTCCTAATATATATATATATATAATAAGAAGAGATATAAAGTGCAACGCATATCCTTTGTCATCTTTAGGTGTAAAGTCATTCTGATTATTGGTTTCTTAACTATAGGATTAATTTTAGTATAATCTTTATTAGAAAGAGACCTTTTAGTTTAAATAACCCCCCTCCCCCCAAAAAAAATAATAATCTTTTTAAATGTAGGATTCATTTGAGAGTTGAGGAACAAGTTTCCATTTAGACACGTGGGGACCAAAGGACGAGTAGATTAGTCCAAAATTAGGTAGTCACTCATCGTCTTGCTTTAATTTAATCTTTAGCAGAATGATGGAATTTCGGGAGCCGAAGAGGTAAGAAGATGAGGTGTCAACTTCTAAGAGAAGGACAATGTATGATATATGCTAGCAAAATTTTGGTGCAAATTAATTTGGACTAATCTTGTTCCTTTGGGAGTATCACTAACCAAGGAATAGTAATGACGCGGATTCAGGATTTAAATTATAAGGGTTCAATCTTTAAGGTTTTTAGATGAAATTTGTTGTATTTTTAAAATTATGGGTTCATCATATCTACTATTATTTGTTACAATTTTAGTGAATATTTTACACGTAAATTTATATTTCACATTGAAAGTACTTAATTCAGATGAACTCGATGTTATAACGGTACATCCATCTCTAAATAGTATATATTCACAAGCTGCTCTAGAAGCTATGTTATTATATTCGTTTTTAAGGTTCTTTTAGAGTCTCGGATTTTAATATGAGAGTTATAAAAATAAAAAATAAAACATTTTCAAATTGGGCTACAAACCCAACGAGGCCCAAGCAATTTTGGATTGGTAGAACATAATCTACGCTTGTCTCTGAGCCAAAGGTGTTCTCGAAACAGCCTATCTATCCCCTTCAGGACAAGGGTATGGTCTCTATCCCCTGCTCAGCATACATTATTCCCTTCTCTGAGCCAAAGGTGTTCTCGAAACAGCCTATCTATCCCCTTCAGGACAAGGGTATGGTCTCTATCCCCTGCTCAGCATACATTATTCCCTACTCTGAGCCAAAGGTGTTCTCGAAACAGCCTATCTATCCCCTTCAGGACAAGGGTATGGTCTCTATCCCCTGCTCAGCATACATTATTCCCTACTCTGAGCCAAAGGTGTTCTCGAAACAGCCTATCTATCCCCTTCAGGACAAGGGTATGGTCTCTATCCCCTGCTCAGCATACATTATTCCCTACTGGTGAAATTTTACTGAATTGTTATTGTAAAACATAGTCTAAGCTACGAATGAATCAGACATCTACAGATTAGTTTAATATCAATTTTATTCTGAGTTTAAGTACTCCCTTAGTAGGATTTAACTGTGGGGGTTACTGAGTTTTGGCAGCCATTTCTCTTATGGATATTGAAAATGAACAATTAAGACAAAACTAACACATTCTTTATATGATAGCTTCATCGGATGAATTCACACATTCCATCAATTTAAAGCAGATTTTAGAAAGATTGTTGGTGATACCAAACAAAAAAACCTGAATTATGCACCCTCATAGCAACGTAACTTCATTAGCCATAAATCATTATGTCAAAACTGCAAGCAGAAAGCTGCATTGACCTAAATATGGACTAAACAGCTGCGTGCAAAACTAGCAGTAGATTCTGGTAAAATATGAAGCTGTTTTTCAATATCTTGACTTCCCTCCATTCCCACGGTCACGCCCATGTCCACCTCCTTTTCTTCCACCACCTTTCCCGCTATGAGCCAAAGCTTTGTTGGCTTCATGTTTTACTTGCATGTTCTCTGGGAGGGGCAGAATGTGATCAACACACTTCCTGAAGCTAAAGTCATCCACCGAACCATCCTCCCTAATGACAAAGAAGCAGCGACTTTTAAACTGAGGATGAAACCGGATTTGGAATGCACGAATTCCTGTACCAATCTTTCTCTCTGGCTCTAAATGACCCTTCTTGAGCAAGTCGATCAAAACCAAGTGCTCATACTGGACGCAAAACAAACAAAATATAAGCGATCATCATCATATCAAGTGTTCTCGTTTTTATTCATAATGACTTATAAAGCATCTTAGTATTTCCATACTCCATCAGTTGATTGATTGAGCCGGTAAATCCATGAATGCTTACAGATAATAGTTGATATTCTTATATGGTAATAATACTAAAGTGATGATTTATATAACTGGTACAGTTTTTCACTTCACGGTTTTTTAAGATGCAAACAGAATACCATAAAATAGGCAATAGCACAATGAAGAGAATTGGAGTCTGAGAAACAAAGTTTTGACGATTGAGAATCAGAAGAGAACCACAAATTTATCGGTATGAGAAAACAGAGTAAAAACTGGAAGGTACAAAAATAAAAGTCACTATGCATAATAAAAAACCAATATTGATGATCATCTTGAGTCCACATGAACATACTCAAATACAACAATCACGTGTTTCAGATGAGAAACACAGTCTAGCAGCAAGAGAAGATATCAGAAAGCAAAGATAAATTTGAAGTGATGAGCATCTAACCAACCAAAAATAGATCACCCAACGCCAAAACATGTCGGCATCTTTGAACTTGGACACAATTGATAATCAATACAATAACAACAACAACAAAAAAAACTAAGTGTAATCTCATAAGTGGGGTCTGGGGAGGGTATTGTGTACGCAGACCTTACCCCTACCTTGTAAAGGTAGAGAGGCTATTTCTATAGACCCTCGGCTCAAGGACTTGATAATCAATACTAAGACAATTAAAAAGTAGGCAAAAAATTATCCAAGCAATGGAATCTACAACACTCTACTCAATCACGGAGGTCATACCGCAATTATACCATCCAAAACTCACTTCACATAATACAACCATTGTTTACCAAATGCATTTGAGTTCCAATTACCAAGGACAGAAAGAAATGAAAGGTGAGGTCCATGTAATAGCTATTGTGAAACTGCAGTTATGTTATGTTGGCCAATTAATTCAGCAAGAAATTAAGATATCCTCAAATTTTTCTTTTGAATATTTACTAGAACCCAAATACGTGTGTGGGCCGAAATAGGAGGGGTGCAAATATGAAATCTCACTACGATATTTCATGGTTCACATCTTACAAGAAACTGATTGCTTAAGCCAATACTTCTTGAGTCTATATTCATAGACATAATACAATAACCAAAAAGAAACCTACCATCATAACCACTTAAATGTCGGATGCTTTAGCCTTAAAGCAGCTTTTTGCAGGCCTGTACATAAGTAACTAATCACTTACAAATAAACAACTAACCCAAGTTATGCTTCCAAGCCACACAAGAAACAACATACTGCAATATACTCACTGATCAAGACATATAATGCAGCTTAATGCTCTAAAGACGCACAATTTCAGACTATTCCATGTAAAATACCCTAAATTGCTCCCAAGAAATCCCACATTTTTCAGCCTATATATATTATAAACTAAAACCAGAGACCCAAAATCACCGTAAAGACTAAATCTTGCTATAGAGGGTAATCAAATAGTCAATCACCTATAAATTTTGTGATCAATTTCATTCCAATACTCAAATATATTAGTACTAATTAAATGTCTTATTACCTTGTTGAGGTTGAGATTGGGAGACCAAGAGTGAAGAAGCTTGTAAAAGTAATCAAACATCTCTACCGACGATCCGAAGTTCTTCGGACCCATGCTAGCCGAACCCGACCCGTTTTTCTCTTCTTCATCCACCACCGTTTCGCTTCCATCTAAGTTCCCAAGCCGTTCTTCTTCTACAGACTTGTCTGCCTTCAGCTTCTTCGAGGCGTCTTCATTCTCCGGCTCGTTTACATCCTCCTCCCTTGGACGCTTCAAGCCGCCGTTCTCCGCCGCATCATCGGCAGATTGAACTTCGACGTCCATATCCTGAGTCGGGGTTTCCTCTTTCTCCGCCTGTGCTACGGCTTCGGCGGCGGGGGCGGCTGTGACTTCAGGTTCTGTTTCTGCCATGGTTAAGCTGAGTAAGTTCAGGGGATCGAGGAGGAAAGTGAAGTAGTGAGAAGGCGTAGGATAAACCCTAGGGTTGGGGTTTAGCCTTTTTAAAGGGGAGAATAGCATAAATAACACATATATTTGTGACACTTTGTTACGCCTATCCCTACTTCACTTTTTTTTTTTTAATCAAAATATTTTAACTTGTTCAAAATTTATATTTTAAACCCCTTACATGGATGACACATCATATTTCACGTTATTTTTTTATATTTTATCTACTAAAATATTTATTATATATTATTCCTAAAGAAGAAGAAAAAATCATTCCCAATTGGTGGCAAATAATTCTGGAACTCGAGGTCAGAATTCTTTGAGCCACAAGCATAATGAGATAAGTTTGGTCGCTTGAAGGTAAAGGAATTCATGGACCCAAAAGTTAATTGAATTGTTTTTCTTTGTCTTTTTCGGGAGAAGAAGAAGAAGCATAAGGGGAAGGAGGGGGCGCAATGGAGAAGAAGAAGAAGATGCGTACAAGGGTAACGAAAAGGGAGGTGGGTGTTGGTTTGGGGGGAGTGGGAAAGAAGAAGAAGCGTACAGGATGAGGGGGGACGAAAAGAGGGGTGGGATTGGGAAGAAGAAGAAGAAGCATCTGGGAGGGAAGGGGGGACGAAAAGGGATGGGGTGTTGTGTGTGGGAGGGGGTGGGGAGAAGAAGAAGTGTACAGGAGGGGGTGGAACGAAAAGGGAGGAACGGAAAGAGAACATCTCTTTTTTTCTTACTTATTTATTTTGTTTTAATGATTTTTTCTTTTTATTTTAATTATTTTTGGTTCAAAATGTTCATATTCGCGCTCATTATCCGTGTGAATTACTGATTATAGGCTATAATTGCGTATTTTAATCGTTTATTACACTCTAATTTACTGCACTTTAATTGAGTTTGAGCTTTAATCGCTAGTGTTTTGCAATAACTGTGTGTTTTATGCCTTGTAGGAGTGATTCCGAACTATATAAATGTTATAGAATGAATTCAAGTGATTTGAAGCTTTGAAGTCTGAGTATAAGCCTAGGGAATTAAGCCAGGATCGTGTTCGGGGATCAAATTTAATAGTTAAGAACGAACGAAGATTCGAGTAGGCATATTACGCACTGTCTAGTAAAATGGATATAATTGTTTGCTTTAAACTCCATTTGGGCTATATAATATATAGTTGGAAAGATAACTCAAAGGGTTACAACTTTCATGTTTTATGTTTTTCTAAATTTCAAACAGAACAGGATAAAAAATGCAGTCGAAACCGTGACTGCGGACCTGGACGCGGACTAATGTAGTGCACTGTGAAAATGCCGCGCCCGAACCGCGCTCAGACCGCGACCACGAGCGTCCAGACCTAAAAAATTATTCTTTTTCGTGTAGGAGAAGGTATAATTATTTGGGTCCGACCCTACTTGGTATATATACATGGAAAATAGCATTTTGAGTGGTTGGACATACTTTTGACACATATTCGACCTAAGGAGGAAGAGACACAATAGGAGCAAAGCTGAAAATTCTTCTACGAGTTTTTCCTTCCTCTTCCTATTTTTTCATTGTTAGTTATGAATTTTAGTATTGTAGTTTTACATACTATTATGAATAACTAATTTGTTATCGAGAGTTTTGATGGAACCTTTTGTAGGATAAATTCTTGTTATGTTTTTATATAATTGAGCCGTTGGATTTCTCTACTTGTTCAACTACGTGTTTATAGTTGTTGATTGAATGGCCATCGATTGATTGTGCCTACTTATTATGTGTTGCTTGAGAAAGGATACATATTTAGGTGGTTGTTGAACAACGTCACTCCTAACGTATATGAGAAATCAATACAGCGGGTTTAAAGGTAGGTTTAGAAATAACAAAGCCTTTACGTGGTCATAATGAGCGGTTAGATAAAGCCAACTAGCTTAGTTCAAAAGAATATGTCTTGTAAATTGATGTAGTTACTTGAGAGAGAATTACGGCATCTAAAGTGCTCATGATCAGTAGAGAATACATAGGCGAAATTATTGGGTACATAGCAGGAAGGATTTCAACATTTGGGAAAAACATAACTCTAGATCTCCTTAGTTTTGTCTCAAATTTCATTATTGTTAGTTGATAATTTTACTTCTTTTTAATAGTGTTAGTTAATTATTTAGAAATAAATATTATAATCTCTGTAATTAGGAAATTGTTTGGACTTGTGGTTCTTTGCAATATTGAACAACTGCAGCTAAGCCTTAATTCTCTGTGGGATTCGACTTCAGACTTATAGATCGGATTATATTTGCAGCGATCGCTTATCCTTTTTAGGACTAGAGTTGGGCGTGATCAATTATACCTACTTTGTCCAGCTCAATCATTATTTTACAACATGTGCTTGGTCAACAGTCAGAGGGGTTTAAGATATAGATTTTGAACAAGTTAAAGTTTCTGAATGAAAAAAAGTGAAGTAGGAGAACCGGCCGACAAAGTGACACAAGTATAAGTGTCATTTATGCCATTTTGCCTTTTTAAATCCTGCTTTGATTTGTAAGCTGTGCTTTTAGTAAACCCGAAAGCCAACCCGAGATCCTAGCATTTTAAGTCATTCACACAATATTTGACTGAAATTTAAAAAAATATATATATACTATTTAAAGTCGAATAAAATTAATACTTAAAAATTAAATTTACATATAAACGTGAATTTTAGAAATAATTATTTCATTTAAAATGCTCCTCAAGTGAGTCTTTCAAGCTTCAAATATTGTATTTTTAGGAAGAATACAATCAATATATTGAGTAGGGGTGTTCAAACCGAACCAAAAAATCGCACCAAACCGAATTAAAAAATCCAACTAGGTTTGGTTTGACTTGATTTGGTATTGAGTACAAAAATCTGAACTAAACCGACATATAAATATTTAATTTATATAATATATATTTGTAAGACTTTATATTGAATTTTTTTTTAAAAAAATATAGAAATATTTGGGATTCTATCATTTGTTATCCTGAAAACGTACATTAATGAATAATTATTGTTGGAAGACTAAGAAAATTACTATCAGGTGCTACTAAAAGAATTCTCCCATTAGAATATTTTAATAGATCATATGTTTGTCAAATTTTTTTAAGATTTACTAAATATATATTCATTTATCAAAATTATATCTATAACTTTAATAAAGTAAGATTGGAATAATATTCATGTAACCCAAAAATTCGAAAAAAACTGACAAAATTAAACCAATCCAAATCGATATAGTTGATTTGGTTTGATTTTGATAAAAATTAAACTAACCCGGTCAATATAAACCCCTAATCTTGAGCAACAAAAAGTTGTACTCAATTAGTATGTTTACATATATATGTTGAAGGATGATAAAGTTAAACGTCTTTCAAATATACAATAATAACAACAACAATAAACTCGGTAGAATTTCATAAGTAAAAAATCTGTATTTTGTTATCAGATATCTTATTGCTAAAACCTGTATTTAGTTATTAGATAAGCAAATTCCAATCAATAATGTCCGTTTGGTTTGTCTTATAAATAAAAAATATCTTTAGTGTAAAAAATTTCATTACTAATACAATCGTCATCTACATATGACAAAGTACAAAAAGTGTAATTGAGAAATAGATTATGAAAATGGCCACAGTACCCACATCAGAGCCCAATTATATTCGGATTCGTGCTGCGTAGGGCCCCATTCGGGAGGGAGGGGGAGGGGAGGGGAAAGCGTTCCCTACCAAGAATTTTTTCATACCCAGGGCTCGAACTCGAGACCTCTGATCCGGTTCCAGGTTACTCTCTCGCTTTTTATCATAGATGTATAAATCAAAGACCTTTAATGCTTCCTTATTATTGTTCATCTAAAGGATGGAATCCTTATCTCCTATCATACGCAAAACTTTATTCATCTATTGTCGATTCACCTCAATATTGATCTACAATCTACTACTGATAACTTGAAACCTCTTATGTAACACTGCCGCTAGGGCTCACGTCTCATCAGGGACATCTGGAATAATTAGACTGATCCACCTAGGGGCGATACTATATTATACTTCCATAATCGTATTTCATAGCATTCCAATATGATTTAACTTACGTGGATATTTTAATCATGTACAATTCGTGAAATCATTACTCAATCGAAGTCCCAAACGTCATCCTTCATCTATCACAATTACACCTTCATTCGATAACCAGGGCAGCATTACATTTCTTCTAAATTCTACTAGTCTTAAACTCCCTTGAGTTCATTCAGGCTATACTGAGCTTTCTATAACTTAGAGAAACAATCTGCTCTCTTGTTTTCATGGGCTTAATCTTGAGCACTTATCCATTCTCATCACTTTCTCACTCGCCCTTTCCTATCTTTATTCCTGTCTTTCTAAAACATTGTCGCTTTCCCATAATTTAGCTTGCGACCTACATATATTAATTAATACTACTTGTAACCTTCCTTCAACTTGCTTGTCCCATAAATTTTCTTATGTTATTCTGGAACATCAAGCGAGACATTACATCATGTCTAACTTTTCTTTACTCTCTTGACTAGATCTTTTGGTACCTAGAAATCATAGACTAGAAGATATGCCACTGATGATGCCACTATCATTCCTGGATACTAAATCCCCGCACTTCTAGCCTTCTATCCGGAGTATGGAATGTTCACAACCTTTTGCATTTGAGTATCTCGTACGTTGTTCATCTTTACCTTACTTATCTTACAATCTCGTATCACATCTTCTATCTCTTTCATGACCTCCCTTCCACATAGGTGTAATTCACATCCACAACTTGAAACTTTATTATAACACTTGCACCTTTGGTGCATACATAATCCGGTAGGAGCTTCGTACTAACTTCTTATGAGGTCGGTACTTTTCTAACTTGCTTTATCGTAGGGTCGTTATAGAATATGGTTGTTGTACTTTCTCTTTTGTACCTCCGATATTAAGAATGATCCTGCAATTTTCTCAATCACGATTTTTATAATTTTCTGGGTCCAATAATCAGACTCCTGATTTGCTTGGTTGATGTAACTCTTTAGTTTCCTCTTCCTTCTGATTAGCCTTTATGTAGGCTTAAACTATCTTTCGATCTGCACCTCATGGTGTTAGTTATTACTTTAGCCCCTCATGGACGATATGGAATATCCATGATACAATCTTCTAACAATTTAATCATTTGTCAACTGTGAGCACGTGATTTTTGCCTCACATGAATTACTCCTACAAAACCAAACAAAAATTATCTGTTTTATTGTGTGCAATTTGGTGAATTTTTGTGATATTTTTTGTTATTATTTGCATTTGTCTGCGCCTTCTTATTTTATTTAATTTATAAAAAATACAAAAATATGTTGCATTGTTTTGCATTTAGGATTTGATTTCACATTTTTAGATTAATTAAGCAAGTGTTTGTTTGCAAAAATGAAAAGATTCACAAAAAATAGCGTAGTTTGCATTTTAGTGTTTAGCGTTAAATCCTGTGATTTTCTTTTAATTTGGTATTTAATTATTGATAATTATTATTATTCAGAGATACTTAACATTTTTAGTTAATTTAGATTTTTGTAATTTAACTTAGTTAATTTAGATTTTTGTAATTTAATTTAGGATTTTGATTTTAATTGATAAAAGAGGAAGGAAATCAGATTGGGCCATTTATAATTTGAATCAACCAGCCCAAACCAAACACCCCAGTCCAGGCCCAAACATGTCCAAACCCGGTCCCCCTTTTGTTAAACCAAACGACGTTGTTTGGACGGTTTTTAATCCTGACCGTTGGAATCTCATCATCCAACGGTCCAAACCTTTGCCCATTTCCCAAACCCGACCCAATCCCGAACCCATCTGACCCCCTTAGCCAAAACGATCCCGTTTCTGATTAGTGATTCAATCGGAGCCGTTGGGTTCCAATTATCCAACGGTCCAAATTAAATCCCTAACTTTAATATACCAAAATCCCACACCCCTCAGACCTAACACCCCCTCTCACTCATCTCCTTTATCTCTTCAGAGACGGACCTCACGCCACCGGCCTCCGCCCGCCGGAAATCGCCCACGGCAGCGGACGGTGGCCAAACACCGCCAGATTAACACCACAGAACCACCTCGACCTCTTCTTCCCAAATATCCAAATCACTCCTTTCAAACACCCATGAAACTCTTCGAATCTTAGATCGAAGAATCGGAGACATAACCCTAGCCGCCTCCAAATGCACCCAAAATCATATCCCGGAATCCCCACACCTCCTTATTCCCCAATCTATGATTATTTTTCTTCGAATCGTGCTAAAACCCCTCAAATATTAAATTTGAGCCGGAACCCTAAAAGTTCGAAACCAGTTCACGGTGAACTGATGGCTTGCATCGACTCAAGCTTATGATTAGACGGTTGGTTCAACACGAAATTGACGCTATTCATTTGTTCTTGACAAAAGAACTAATGAATGGCCTCAGCTTCGTGTAAACCAAAATACCAAGCATGAACTCAAGCCCGATCGGTGAGTTTCCTTGTCCCTTCTCTTTAATTTTATGTCTATCTCACCTCTTCATCTTTTCTTCTCGGTGTATTAGAGATTGGTTTGTTTTCTTCCCGTCTAGTAGCGAACCTAATTTCTGTCCTTTAGGTCAATTTGGTTATTAGTATTTAGTTAGGTTAATTGAAGTTTTCCTGTTCAAATTTAGTCAAGTGTGTCTTTGTACTCTAATTTTAGGTTTCTGATCAGTTTCTGCGCTTAATTGATAGTATTTCATGGTATTTGAGCTCCCGTTAAAATGTTTGTGTTGATTATGTTGAAAGTCAAATGCCAAATAGGTGCATTCGTGAACCATGTCTCGTTAGTTTTCAAATCTGATTGTTCATGTGTGTAGTATTTTCTGATTATATGACAAACCTATTTAGGTTATAGAAATGAATGCCATTTGATTTCTGATTTAGAGAATTGATTGGCATATTTTTAGTATTCAGGATTTAAAAAATAAACAATACAGGATTTAAGGGGGATTAATTTGGGAATTAGAACTAAGTGGTATGCCAGCACTGGTTGTCAGGGCACACCTGGATTAAAATACATGTGTGCCCATACCAATGAACTAAAATAATGGGTTTAATTGATCAAATGGGTATCAGTAGTGGAAATGACAACATGTTAAGTACCTTTATAGTTGGGAAATAAGAGAACATGGGGGAAATATTAAAAAACTGAAATTACAGGTATTTAGTGCTCTTAAGAGTTGGAAAAGGTTGAAGTTTTAGGTATAAAAACAGGCAGTACATTCACATATGAGGATTCAAACCCTAAGAGGAGAGAGATAGAGAGAGCAAAGAGAGATTCAAACCCTAAAAAAGAGAAAACATTCAGGGTATTAAAGGAAAAGTATTCTGATATATGCACACACTAATACACATTGAAAAGATGAGTAGTTGGTATTCTGAAATACAGTGAGATTTCTGAAAATACTGTTCTATTAAAATTGCATTCTCAAAGTGTTTTCCTGGAATTTCTACTGATCCATTTGGGTTTTTGAGCTAAGTTGAAGTCTGGGATTTGTGTTGTGGTTTGAGGTCACTATTTCATTGGTATTTGAGTTGATTTCACTGGTCATTTGGTTGAATCTGGGACTTTGTTTGCTGTTGTCAAATTCTATTTGGTTTGGTTTATTGCTGTTGTTGCTGGCTTACCATAATCATCTCTTTTCTTTCTATAATCTCCAGGTACAAGTTCTAAACCTTACATGATGTAAAGCTTGATTCAAGGATGAAATGGAAGCACCACTATGCTTTAGTTATGTGTTTCATTGCTCGATGTTTATATTTCTTCATCTACTCATAATATACTCCTAGTTTAATTCCATTTAAGTAATCAGATTCTCATGCTGTAATTAGTTGTGAACTATGGAGACTGTGATAGTTGGGTCTTGCTGTTTGGTTTAAACTTTAGTGTGATAGGTCAATTTTGCGATTCTAGTTATCTGTATGTAGAAGTTGTTGGGTGGAATTGATAGGTTCTATTACTGTCAGCATGTGTACATTCATATAGCAATTTGGTTGAGCTTTAATAATTGAGATATGTTGTTCACAAAGCATGGAAATCATCAGTAGTTTGATTTATAAGTGCATTGTTTCAGGTTAAATGTCTTCAAGGTTGTTTCCATATTTAAATGTCAATTTAGGTTTAAAAGTTTGAAATATTAGGTGAGCATGAAAGTGATTGATGTGTATTTGTACAAATGTTACCCCTGTGGAAAATGGATGCTTCAATAGTTAGTCGCCATTCGATTCGAGTTATAAAAGATCTGCGAATTTTCTTAAAAAAAGTTTAGTCGTTCATACATTTTTCTGTAGTTTGAAAACTTTCCGTCTGCGATTGCTTGGACTCGATCCTCTGATCCCTTCCCCATGCAACCTGGGATGCTTTGGTTCGATTTGGGCTTGTCTCAAGCCCAATATCAATTCCTATTGGAGGGCCCCTATCTTTCCCCCCCATACGGATTGAGCTCATTTGGTCTTATGAATTGAAATAGTGACTGGTCCGTCAATAATTAAATTCATTAGGCTTTAGATTTTTTCCAAAAATAGACATTAGGATTTCAATAAGGTGTTTTAGATTACTGTTAGGTATTTCATCTCTTTAACCAAGTTAAAATAAATTGAGGTGAAATACCTAACAGTAATCTAAAACACCTTATTGAAATAAGTTATAACAATATTCGCAAGTTTGACACGTACCGAGCGAAGAACTTCAGTATGCCTATAGATGCCCAGAGGGATACCTTATCAAGCTCTGTATTTGTTTACAGTGCGAGGCCTAGAGATTGGCTAAAAGCTGGAGGAAAATGAGAGAAGAGTCGCATAGGCTCGCTTACAACGTCAGATACGTACAGGCTGCATGATAAAAGGTAGCAACAGTTACGAGATTGAAAGGATTCCGACTACAAGTCGTGATGTGAGAAAGATGCCTAAAGGGGGGAATGCCCTGGACTTTGGGATTAATTCACATAACAATTGCCAAGATGGAAAGAGGAGTATTAAAGTATTCAGAAAACATAGGTTATGAAAATGATAAGTGCATCAGTCAATATTCAAGGACCAATGTTTCAAAGGGGGGAATGATGTTACACCCCATGTTTTTGTACGTGGAAGTACGCCATAAGTAAATTGATGTAAGATCGGAAATGGGATGTTATATTCCGCATTTTCGTACATTAAATATTCGTCGTAAGTTAATCGACATAAGTTCGGGGATGAGATTGTTTTGAGATTATAAACATTACGCTATTTCAAACAAGTGATAAGTTAATTTGTGAAGATGAGAGGGTAAGCAAATAAAAAAATGAGTTCCGTCGAAGTTTGGCAATTTAAGGATAAAATATAGTTCAAACTTTAATACTCCATATTTATGGACTAGTGCCATACAAGATACCACATGACCATGATAGTAAGGTGTATAAGGTGTGTTAAAAGTGAGCAGTATTTTAAGTAATTTGAGATAATTCTTAATTATGAGAGTAATTGATAAATTATTGGATTAGTGGGGAATTACCAGGTTAATTAAGAATATTGATAATTAATTAAGACATTATTGGATAAGAATTGACCCCCCAAACGTGGCAGCCATCTTGCCAATTGATGACTCTTAATTCACTTTGATAAGGTGTCTTATTTGGAGGCTAAATCATCACCTTAGTGGGTCCCACACCCACTAAGGTGTAAGAATTTTCTAATTCACCTGCCTATACATAATTAAAGAGAATATGAATTGTAACAACCGGACCGGTCGTTTTGAGCTTTTGTATTTCGCTCGTCAGTTCTCAGTTTGAAGCTTTAAATTTGAAATATTTGACCAAGTTTTGACTTTTCAATATTCTTCTCGGATTTGGATTTTATGATTTGGTTAGCTCCGTTAGGTGATTTTGGACTTGGGAGCGCGTCCAGAATGTATTTTGGAGGTCTGTTGTAGATTTAGGCTTGAATTGACAAAATTAAAAATTTGGCATTTTTCGGTCGGCAGTAGAAAATTTGATATCAGGGTCGGAATGGAATTACGGAAATTGGAGTAGGTCCGTTGTGTCATTTGTGACGTGTGTGCAAAATTTCAGGTCATTCGGATGAGGTTTCATAGACTTTTTGATCGAAAACAAATTTTGGAAGTTTTGAATTTCTTAGGTTTGAATCTGAGGGTGATTTGATGTTTTGATGTTGTTGTGAGCGTTCCGAAGGTTGGAACAAGTTTGAATAATATTATGGGATGTGTTGGCATGGTTGGTTGAGGTCACGAGGGCCTCGGGTGAGTTTTTGGGTGGTTTCGGACCATTTCTAGTTGCTGATTTTGGGCTTCAGGGGTGTATAGTGCGTTAGCATAGATCTAACTGCATTAGCATAGAGAAAATTTGGAAAAATGGAGTTGTTCCATGCGATCGCATAACTCTTCTCGCGATCGTATAGAGTAAAATCTCTTATGCACTAACCCGACTTTGGAAGTTTATATCTCACAATCTATAAGGAATTTGAAGATAATACAAAAATAAAAGTTGTATCCCTTGATGTCTAGTGTCCAGAAAGTTAAACCAATTATAATTTAGAGTTTTGTACGAAAAGTTATGACCATTATACTATAGGTTGTCCGGAAGAGTTGGAAAAGGCTGTTGGAAAATTTTCTATTTTGAGGGTTTCAGCCAGTTTTGCATTTTTGGAGCTATGGAGCTCAGATTGAGGTGATTTTTGAAGGAATTTTCGAAGGATTGATTGGGGTAAGTGCTCTTCACTCAAATTTGGTTAAATACCATGATTATGTATTGATTATTATCATTTAATTTGGGAATTTATGGTTACAATTAGGGAAAATGAAAGAAAATTTGGAGAGTTGATTTTGAGGAATTGGATGGCCATTTGATGTCGCATTTTTGGTGAATTTGATATGGGTATACTCGTGAGAGAATGTTTTTTCTTGTTTTGTGATTTTTATAGGATTCCGAGATGTGGGCCTAGGGACGGGTTTGGCCAATTTCGGGATTTTTGATGTAAATTGGTTATTTTCGAGTGGGCTTTGTTTCCTTAGCATATTTTGATGGTATAAATCTTTATTTGGTTAGATTTGGAGCATTTGGAGACCGATTCGAGAGGATAAGGCATCGCGGGCTAGATTTTGGATTGTATTGAGGTAAGTAATGATTGTAAATACTGTTATGAGGGTACGAAACCCCGAATTTCATATCGTTGTGATACTTTGAGGTGACGCACATGCTAGATGACAAGCGTAGGGTCGTGCACCGCTGGGAATTGTGACTTGGTCCATACCGTACGACTACTAAGTCGCGTATTTTACTTGAAAACTATTCGATATTGTTATATCTTGGAAAATATTATTGTGTTTGGGGCTAAATGCCGTGTCTGAGCCTTGTGCCGATTGTTTGGAACCTTAGTGTAACGACCCGGTCGGTCATTTTTGGAATTTATGCCCGGATTCCCCATTAACTGCTTCCCTATACGACCTCAGAATGGAAATCTGATGGTTCTGTTAGCTCCGTTAGGTGATTTCGGGGCAGGGAGCATGTTCAGAACGTATTTTGGGGGTTCGTAGCTCATTTAGGCTTGAAATGTCGAAGTTTGAATTTTTGAAGTTTCCGGTCTGATAGTGAGTTTTTGATCCGAGGGTCGGATTTGAATTCCGGAAGTTGTTGTAGCTCCGTCATGTCCTTTGGGACGTGCGTGCAAAATTTCGGGTCATTCGGGCGAGGTTCGATTAGGTTTTTGATCGAAAGCGTGTTTTGTTGGAATTTGAAGTTCTTAGACTTGAATCTTTGATTTAATTGGATTTCCGGTATTGTTTTAGGTGTTTTAAGGATTGATACAAGTTTGAATGAGGTATTAGGTGGTATTGGTGCTTTTGGTTGAGGTCCCGAGGGCCTCGGGTGTGTTTCAGATGTTCAACGGGCAAGTTATGGAGTTGGAAGGAAAAATTTGCAGCAGGCTTCTGGTATTTTCGCTTCGGCGGCTTGGGAACCATAGAAGCAAGCGAGACGTGGA
>MU688333.1:0-65398 GCA_026770625.1 Nicotiana glauca | reverse complement strand
AAAAAAATCTTTTGTTGGAGAGGGGATAGGGTGGGTTGGTGAGGGTGGGGAAGGTTGAGAAGAAGCTCATTTTCCCTTCTCTTGATAAGGAAAACATTTTCCTCCAATAAGAGGAAAATGAATTGATAAGGAAAATATTTTCCAAAATATTTAAGACAACCAAACTTTGAAAAATTGAAAAATATTTTCCTTCGTACCAAACACACCAATAGTGGTGAAAATCTTGAACTTTTTATGATAATAATACATATATCAAAGATTGTTATTCTTCTAAGTATGTACATGTATGCACGTTTACACTTGGAAAGGATAAAATTAAAACAAAGAAGTATTTGTGTGAGAAATAAAATTAAATCAAATATTCATAAAATGATGATGGAATTTACAAACTATGTAAATATTAGAATTTAGTTTTCCTTTTCAAACAAAATAAATTATCTGCAGTATATTGGCAACTAAAGGTCTCAAAGCATTTCTTAAAAAAATATTTAAATATATTAAATATTTGAATACATTAAAATTATACAATGAAACATGTGTTTACAAGCACAAACTGTAGAACCTACAACTTTGAACAGGGTTGGTTCTACACATACAGAGAGAAGGGATTGGGGGACTTTTATTAATTTTTATCGTAACATTACAAAATGTATAACTTACTATAGGCTGACAATTATTATTAAGATAAAATATGATGTTATGGAGTTAAAAACGATTATTTCTGTTTATAACTGCCTGTGAAAATGGTGATGGTTTAGGACATGAACAAAGGAAAGGGCGTGTTTTTATTTTATTCTCTTAAGCAAAAAAGTTAGATTGATTGTATTTGGTCTTAATACTTCTTTGCTAATTCAGTTTGGTGCTCCTTTAGCTATTGACTAGAGGGGTTGCTCTGATGGTAAGCAACCTCCACTTTCAACCAAGAGATTGTGAGTTCGAACACAAGAGCAAGGTGAGAAGTTCTTGGATAGAAGGATACTTAGGATCTATTTGGAAACAGCCTCTCTACCCCAGTTGTTTGCTCCTCTAGCTATTGATACTACTACCATATTACTAATTCATTGAAAGACAACTGCTTTAAAAAAAAAAAAAGAACAAAAAAACTTAGTGCAATCAAGATACTGTAAGTTACTTTATGTAATTGTGGTGACACTGAAAGTTTATCGGCCTCATCTGTTTTTTTCAAGATTAAAACGTATGAATTTGAATACACATCTGAATATCAAGATGTGTATTAAGATTAAGACATCTGAATCTGAATACACATATGAATATATTAAGATGTATATTAAGATTAAGACATCTGAATCTGAATATAATAAGATGTATATTAAGATCTGAATAAAAATAATTAAGACTATTTGATTTTTAACATCTGATTGAATAAAATTTATCTTTATTTGAAAATTAATAAACATGAAATTCAAATGAAATACTAACTAATCTAATATTCTATCAATAAAGTATGTAGTTTATTAAAATATGATAGTTGGTGGTGATGGCTAACGGGTGAACGCCGACTAGAGGCAGTGGTTGGTGGTTTGATTGACGATAGTGGTTCATGCTAGTCGCTAGTAGTAATTTGTAGTGGTGGCGATTATGATTGAGGATGGTGGTGGTGGGTGATGATACTTAATAATGGTAGGTGGTGGTAGTAGTTGTGACTGAAAAAGGTGGTGGGTGAGTGGTGGTAGGTTATAATAATGCGCAATGTTGGCTGTGGTTGTTGATGGGTGATGGGGTGGTCAGTTGTGGTAGTTGAGTTCGATGAATGTTGATTGTGGGTGAGAATGATATATGGTGGTCGGAGTAGTGGGGATAGTGGGTGGTGATGGTCGATAATGGTGGCGGCTATGATTGAGGATGATGGTGGCGTGGTGGTGGTAGATGTGGTGGTTGGGGGTGGTTGAGTATCGTGGTGGTGGGGGTGGTTGAGTATCGTGGTGGTGGTGGCATAGTGGTAGTTGATAATGGTAGGCGGTGACGGCAGTTAATAATGAATATGTGATAGTATTTTAATGAAATTAAGTCTCTATTATAGATCTTAATCATACAGACTTATTCAGACTCGTTAAGTGGTTGTGAAGTAAAAAAACAAACACACTTAATGATTAAGATCTGAATAATTAAGATTCAGACTTTAAAAACAAACGCACTTAATGTCTGAGATCTGAATGATTAAGATTCAGACAAGTGCAAACAAATGAGGCCTAAGTTAGGTTACCTGCTACAATAATAAATTAAACAAAAGTATGAAGCTTGAAACTTCAGNAGTGGTGGTTGGGGGGGGAGGGGTGGTAGTGGTGGTTGAGTATCGTGGTGGTGGCGGCATGGTGGTAGTTGATAATGGTAGGCGGTGGCGGCAGTTAACAATGAATATGTGATTGCATCTTAATGAAATTAAGTCTCTATTATAGATCTTAATCATACAGACTTATTCAGACCCATTAAGTGGTTGTGAAGTAAAAAAAACAAACACACTTAATGATTAAGATCTGAATAATTAAGATTCAGACTTTAAAAACAAACGCACTTAATCTTTGAGATATGAATGATTAAGATTCAGACCTCCATTAAGTGCAAACAAATGAGGCCCAATCTCCTTTTTAATCGATATTGTGTTCTCGACAATAAAAAAAAATGTTTTAAACTACTTTCAGTAATTTAATAATATTAGAAAATTATCATTTCAAAAATTGAATAGGTTTTCCTTAATCGAAGCGCGGACTAATTAACTAGTGCAATAATATTTGCAAAACAAAAACTTTAAAACGCAACTGATAAATTTACTTGTGCAAATTCAAATAGGAAAGAAAAGAAATCTAGGATGTCTAGAACATATTCTAGAATATTTTGTTGTTAATAAGAAAGTTCTGAATTTCGTAGAATTCTTTCGGAGTTAATTTTTTTTTTATCACCGTCGTCAATCTCCTAGTATTAGATAGCATATAAAATTATTATAAAATGAACACTATTACATAAAAGAAACTATAAAGGCTTTATCTGTTCATGCACGCACCCAATACGTGCATATTTGTACGATTTAACACTATCTTTTGCCCAGGAAAAATCACTTCCTTTCTAATGAGTCCAAAAGAAACCTATTTTGTTAGACGAAAACTCTTCCGTTTTAACAATTTTAATTGAATATTGTTATAAACTAAAGGCTATAAAGTAATAAATTAAAGACAAGTATATAGAGATAGATTGATGTATTATTTAACTTTTAAACTGATGTCCATAATAAAACTCTACTTATAGAAGAAAGGACTGCAAGCTGTTGTGTAAGTTGGTTGTAAGTTATTTGTAAGCTGTTACTGCAAGCTACTGTATAAGCTGCTACTGCAAGCTGTTGTGTAAACCTACTGCAAGCTGCTACTACAAGTTGCTGTGACACCTGTTACTGCAAGCTGCTATGTAAGCTGCTTGTAAGTTGTTTGTAAGTTGCTACTGTACCAGATATAGATAATCTTCTATCGGGGGTAATATTTATTCATAACGGAGTACCGAAATGATAAACTTCTTCAGGGGGCTTATTTTCAATAAAGTACTAAATAGATAAATATATTTACGGCGGAGTCCCATATGGACAAGCTTCTTCAGGAAGCTTATTTACAACGGAGTACTAAATGAACATCCATATTTTATATATATATATATATATATATATATATATATATATATATATATATATATAAAACACTCCCCCTTGATGCTCATTAAAAGATAATGTGCCTTATTAAAACCTTATTAGGAAAAACCCCGTGGGAAGAAAATTCCAGTGAAGGAAAAAGAGTATACATATTTAGTAATACGCATTTCTAGCTGCCTTATTAAAAACCTTATAAGAAAAACCCCACGAGAAAAACCTTAGTAAGGGAAAAAGAGTACAACGCGAATTGTTGGCAAGATTTACTGAACAAATCTGTCGGATTGTCAATTGAACGGATTTTGTTTATCGTGAAAATGATAACAATAATTAAATTTGTAAATGGAATTCTAAAAATACGTAATCTATTCCCGAGCTAGTTGTTAAAGTAGTTAGTGCTAAGAACGTGAAGTATAATGATGAAAAAGTGAGTTAAAACGCGGCAGTAGTCAAACCAAAGGGGCCTGTTGCCCGGGGGCAGAGATGGTTGATGGAGCCTCGGGGTCGGCGTTGATGTCAATCTCGAACTGTCAGGGACAGTCGGGGACGGGATAATAGTTAAAGATATAACTAGATATGGCTCTTTTTGGCCAATAGTGAGCTACAAAACGAAGAAACAAGTTAAGATGCAACTAATATGGAGATGACCTCGAGGGGCACTAAATGATAAACTAGAAGAATGACCGACAATAAATGACTTTGAGCCAAAGGGAATAAGCAAGTTAGAGAAAAGAGTGAGAGAAGATATTATTGCACTTGAGTAGGATAATTGGAGCTCTACTTACAAGGTATTGGTGACCCTTCTTTTATAGAAAGGGGACGTCTAAACTTAGTATGAAATACATAGTGTGACAAAATAGAATGAGATGCGACAGCCTGTTAAGTTTACGTCGTATGAGGGCTGGCGTCGAGCCGCTTGGATAGATTTCACCGACCCCGGGTGCATCCTCGGGGGATACCTTCATTCATTGGGACCTTAGCCGACGTTTGATCTTGGCAGGGTATCGATAGGTTTCGAGGGAAGCGACCGATCCGATATCCCGTGCCTCCGGGGTTACTCTCGAAGCATCATGTCGGGGAAAATTGGTCCCCCAATTCTCAGCGCACACAGATGTCTCCACGTTTCTTAGAGGGAAGTGATAAGAAACATTATAGACATATCATTTCCTAATCTCCTGCAGCGGTGTCGTGCCGATGGTGTAGCTTCATAGGTATCGAGATACTTCGCCTTCTCGCTCCCCTGGGACCGTCTAAAATGTTACGATCCTTCATTCTTTAGAGTAATGTCATTGCTATCGGTTCAAATTTTATGAACGTATTGATTGCGCTTGCAGTTACGTTTTTCGAGGGAAGTAATGGCGCTGTCGGTTGCTTTGCCCTCCTATAAATGGGGCTTCTTGCGGCTGGCTTTTTTACTAAAACTCCCTTCGATACCAATCTCTCCTTCCTTTCTTGCTATCTTGAATTTCTACCATCTCGCCGTGTGTGAGGCCCCGGGTTTCAAGATTTTACGCCATATGCGCCTTGACTCCTTTCTTGATCTCTTTCTAGCTGGACGAAATTGTGCCGCCATGGTATTGCTGCTGTTACTGTTGCTATTGCTGCAGTCGCTGTCGGCTCGGGGCGATGAGGCAGAGAGCCGATTCCTTTCGACCCTGGGGTATTTTTGGACTATGCACCGCTTCTCAAGAGGGGGTTCGGATTATACACCGCTGCTCACCCTCATCTCTTAGCTCGGTGCATTATACACCTTTTGGATTCCTGAGGGGTATGGCGGCGGTTCCCTCTATCTGTTGCCTCCCGAGCTGGGGCAACGTCTCAAAAAGTGGCTGGGAGTGACACCGGCGGGGTTTACGACAGCTAGGTTTTTCACCCTCCCACTTCTTGCCTCCTTTCCTCACCTTCCTGAGGGCCTCAGACTTGGAAGATATTGCCTTTGAGGTTATGTTCTTGAGGGGATAACGATATAGATGCTGCACAAAGATAGGCTAGATTCTTAGGTTTTTTCTGTATGTATATCTTTGGGTTTCCCCCCTTGCGGGCTTTTGTAATCATATGTAAGGATCTCTATGAATGTAGTTATACTTTTTCTTGGCTTCTGCTTTCAATCCTTTCCTCGCTTTTGTATGTTTTTATGCCCCTTGAGGCCTTTGAACGTCTTCCTTCGTTGTTAAATGCCGACGCCCGGTTCGGATGCAAACATTTCTCCCAATACCTCGTTGATTGGTGTGGCTTCTTTCCGAGCCCGTATTCATGCTTCCGACCGAGCTTAAGTTGATCCGATAGACTCGGGCCGTCGGGTTCCCCGAATCACATGGAGATAGTTGGTGGAATCTCGGGTTTCTCGGGAAAGGTATCCCGAGAGAAGATTACTTTTAGGCACCTGAGGGTCCCTGTCAGATCGTTTTTAGATAGCCTTTTGGAGCATATGCAGTTTACTTTGGTTGAGGAGTTGCCCATGCTCGGGTGCCACCTTGATTTTCCCTGGAGCCTTTGACTGATAAAAATGTCCTTGCGCAGGGTCCTTCGTGTTCTGACCTTGAATAAGATCGATAACTTCAGACCGCTGGGCCCTTACCGTGAAATTATTGGTAGTGTCTCCAGACTTTGTAGTGGCTTCTAAGAGGAGGCTTGCCCGTTTCAGGGACGCCAACGGCTTCTTGGATGCGGTCTCATGGCAGAGGTCTGCCTGCGTTTGGGCTATCTAGATTGGCATCTAGGGCATATTCCGTGAGTGTACGTTAAAAACAACTGCTTTTGCTTGCTGGATTTCTTTAGCGGAGGCCTTTGTACACCGATCTCGTGTTGGCAAAGGCGTTGCTGGCTTTTTGGGGCTTTGTTTTGCCGTGATGGGGCCGCCAGAGTTGACTATTGCACCGGTGCCGGAAATGGTGCTGACGGTTGGTGCCCTTGGTTGTTTTTTGAACTTGTTGCCACTTAAATGCAATGTGAGGCTGCCTTCGCCTCTTGGGGGGTCATCAGAATCTACCTTCAATGGCTGCTTATTTGGGGAAGGCATATGCCGGACTTCGGGCAAATCGTTCCTCCTAGGTGTTAGCTGCTGGTGTTGCTCCTTTGAAACCTTTTGTCATTTATTTGGAGAGATAAAAAGATGTCCTTTAGGGGGTGCGCCCCGTGTTCTTTTTCCTCCACTGAAGCTTCCTTTCGTAGGCCTGCGATGGGCTTAGGTCCGAACTGCTATATTAAGGGCCCAAGCCTTGGAAAATTCTGGGCCCGAACTACAAAATTTGTTTGATGGAGCAAGTGACTTCCTGTAGTACGTGCTTTTCCCCCTTTTGCCCTTAGGGCTAGCCTTTTTTTGTTATATCAGCTGCAGGAAAAAAGTGGAGGTTTTGGAGTTCCTTAAGGGTGATGTCGACCGCGCCGGATTTACTTGTGGAGAGCTAGGGGCTCAATTGCTGGTTTAAGCTTCGGAGGGGAGTAATGCCTCGGCCAAGCTATATGCCTTTGAGGTCAAATCCTTTTGACTCGTGACAGTGCCAAACTTCAACCGGGTATGATTTGGAAAGCTTTGAATTTGATCTTCCATAGCTTTGAGCTGAGATAGTTGACGCTTGGGCCGAAGTGGCACTAAGCCGAACCAAGGCTGGTCGGGAGATGGCAATTTGTTTGAAGGGTGCTGTTGATGCTCAAGCTGAGTTGAAGCAAGCCCTCGATTGAGAGAAGGGGATCAAGAAATATCTTCGTTCTGGTCCTCGAAGAGAAGTACTCGAGCAGGCTGGCGCAAGGGGTTCCTTTTTTCCGGAAGAATTGGCTCGAGCCAGGAGAATAATCGTGGCGCTTGGTTACTTCTTGCTGAAGTTGCGTAGGGCGAATTTTGACAAGCTGTACTTTTTTTAGCGCAGAGTGTAGATTTTACCGTTTCTTGCCGTCTTGTCTTTGATGTATGCATAAGGTACCTGTAGATGGGGAGAGCGCCTTTAGGTACCTTTTTCTTTGTTATCGTTTCCGACCGAGCCGGTTGGTTTTGACTTTTGGGGGGATCCTTGTAGGTCCAAAATTGATCAGACAGGTCGGGGGCTCTCCAGTGCCTCCGTATTTGGCCTGGCTATTTTAAGCTAAGTACCTGAGTCGGGCTTTGGTTTGAGCCTTCTTGCCCTTGAACCTTTTGTGCCCGCTCGGGTAGGTAGCATTTGATTTTCCATCTTTTGCCTTTGGGCATTTGCTGCTTCAACTGCTTTGGGTCCAACTTGTGACTCGAGCTTCAATTGAACCTCAAGCTCTTTCCTGCCTGTATGGGTGGAGGACAATGTTCCTTTGTGCTCTGGGTTGAAATGACCTCGCGGGAGCGTGTCTTGGAGATTTAGTCAGCCGACGATAGTATCATTTGAGTTGTGCCCTTGGGCGTATTGCATCTTGACTTATTTTTGGGTCCAGTTTTCGAGTCGCATTGCGATTCGAGCTGTATCCGACCCTTAATCTTCCATGATTCTCCAATCAGAAATAGTGGCATTTATGCCGCGCCCTTAGGTGTATTACACTTTTCGGGTCCAGTCTCCGAGTCGCGTTGCGATTCGAGCTGTAATCGACCCTTAAATTTCCTTGATATTCCGGCTAGTAGTAGTGGCATTTATGTCGTGCCCTTAGGCGTATTATATTTTTTGGGTCCAATCTCTGAGTCGCGTTGCGATTCGAGCTGTAATCGACCCTTAAATTTCCTTGAGATTCCGGCCGATAGTAGTGGCATTTATGCTGTGCCCTTAGGCATATTACAATTTTCGGGTCCAATCTCCGAGTCGCATTGCGATTCGAGCTGTAATCGGTCCTTATATTTCCTTGAGATTCTGGCCGGTAATAGTGGCATTTATGCCGTACCCTTAGGCATATTGCAAATTTTCGGGTCCAGTCTCCGAATCGCATTGTGACTCGAGCTGTAATTGGCCCTTAGATTGAGATCCCGGCTGACAATAGTGGCATTTTATGCCGTTTGGTCGTTGAGACCTTTTAGTATGTGGCCCGTAGGCTTGCTTAGTTATCTATTTTGGATCTTATCTCCGAATCGGGTTGCGATTCAAGCTCACTTTAATCCTCAAGTTGTCAATTTTCAAGCTGGCGACAATGACTCTTACGCTGTTTGATCGTAGAAACCTTTCCATATAAGGCCCGTAGGCTTGCTTAGCTAGCGACAATGGCTCTTACGCTCTTTTTCCCCATGGACATTTTTTTAGGCTTTGTTTCCGCTCGTTAAGGTCTTTTAGAGTATTTCTGCCTGACCCGTCATCGGTTCTAGAAGAACCTCGATTTCAAATTATTGTCGGTAATGTTTTGAGCACCTTGTAAGGTTCATAGCTCATAGGTCGAGTAGATCGACGCTCTTTCCATTTGGGGCCGAGGTGGTCAGAGCTCGTTTTTTGCCTGTTGAGGGAAGCATGTTTTAACAAGTTCTTTCCAAAGTATATTCGAAGGATTTTTAGTGACAGTCGGGCGTCCCCGAGTCGCGTTATTTTGGCTGTATCAACCATTTTGACTGTAGTCATATACGTTTGGCCGTGGTTATTTTTAATCCCAAGTGTCATTTTAGGCGTCTACACCGAGGGTATGCCCTTTAGGGATTCTTACAAATGCGATGTATAGCACAAACTGCGGGATTTTCATGCCTGTTGAGGTCTTACAGTTTGTCATGCCTATTGAGGTCTTACAGTTTGTCATGCCTATTGAGGTCTTATAGTTTGTAGAATTGATCTGGTTATGCCGAGGCTGCCCGCTAGGGACTTACAATTTTGGATTTTCCAGTGCACGGAGATCAGCGACAATTTCTAAGTCATCGAGTTTGTTTAAGCTTGAATACCGCTTCTCATAAACTTGGAGTTGTATTATGAGGGCTTCGTGAGCCTGAATTTCCGACCCTGGGGTCGTGTGGGCGCTGAATCATTTAAGTCTCCGAATATCTAGGGACTTATTTGGCGGAGAGGACTTCATCGAGAGTATGCTGTGGTTTTCCCTTTTGGAGAATGAGATGCTGGAAAATATTTTTTGATCCTTTGGTGCAATATATGCATTGTGGTGTTGAATCGATCTATTTTAGGCCGAGTTTGGTTGCTTCGATGATTTTCATGTTTCCTTACTCTGACGATAAGCCTTTCTCTTTTCTCATAAATAAAGGGGGGGGGGGGTATTTTTGATTGCCTGATAGATTAGTAAATGCTTCCTGTAGGAACCTTTGATTGGCGCTCCCTACCTCCTTTGAATCTGGTGGCTTTCAGAGGGAATGCCCCTTGCTGTTTTGAAAGTTGGCCATAAGGGTGGCTTTGAGCAATTTGTGGAGTTTCTCCTTTAAGTAGCTTCGCAGGCGTTGCCTCATAAAAAACCCTTCTTCTTTTGAGATAAAAAACTCGGTTAAAGGAAAAGAGTGCAACGAGCACACTTTTGGGGGTCTCGAGGTCTCCTGATAGTGTCAACGTCATGGTATCTTCGATCAAGTGCCTGCATGAAGGTTAATTTCTAATCCGATAATAAAATAAAAGAAATGACGGTACCTTGAGACGAGATATGTAGGTGGTGCCTTGAGGTTGGCTTATTATGATTGCCTGAGGGTGGACACGCGATACAGATTTCTATTTTGTGCTTGTCAAACCCGACTGGGGTTGAGACCTAATTCGCTAGTGGGATTTTTCGGGAGTGAGGGTACGGGCGCTAATATTGCGTCGTGTATTGCAAACATTTCCCTTGCCGCATGTTGTTCTCCGTAGACGGTTTTGATCCTATCCTTTGTCGGGAATTTTGTCATCTGGTGGAGGATGGATGGTACTGCTCTCATGCAATGTATCCATGGCTGCTCGAACAAGGAGTTATACCTCATGTCTCCTTTGATGACATGAAATTTGGTGTTTTGGGTTGTGTCGGCCACGGTGATAAGGATGACGATCTCTCCTTTCATCGTTTCGCTCGCCATGTTGAACTCATTAAGGACCCGAGTGACAGGCATGATTTGTTCATTTAGTCCGAGCTGTTCTACCACCCTCGACCTGATAATATTAGCCGAGCTACCTGGAACCACGAGCATACATTTTATCTGAAAATAATTCACAAGAAAGGAGATTACCAGGGCGTCATTGTGGGGTTGAGACAAGGCCCCAGTGTCTTCTTCGCTGAACGTTAGGGCATTTTCGAGGATATATCCCCGAGTCCGTTTCTCCCTGTTGATGGATATTTTTGTTTTCCTCATCATGGGTTCCTGCGGGGCATCGGCGCCCCCCCATGATCATGTGGATGATGTGTTGCATTTCATTTGCTTCGTTCTTTTTGGTTGCCTCCCTCTTTCAAAACTGATTTTTGGACTGATCGCTAAGGAATTCCCAGAGGTTGTGACGACCTAAAGGGTCATCACCTATTTTCTCATTCGTTTTGTGCTTCCGAGGCCTTGAAACCTCATTTTAAGTTGCCTCGATTTGCGTGCGTAGTCCGGGCACATAGCCGAAAAGCTTTTATGTTGAAACATGTGGATTCTGTGAAAAATTTGAAGAATTTTGATATTAATATGATTAAAGTTGATTTTGCTCAACATTTTGGGTAAACGAACCCGGACCCGTGATGTGGCGGTCCCGGAAGGTCTGTAGAAAAATATGGGACTCGGGCATATGTCCGGAGTCGAAATCTGAGATCTAGAACTTGAGTAAAAGAATTTTTCTGTTAGATTGTTTTTCTGAAATTATTAAGGAAAATGGAAATGAAAATTTATTAAAAGACTATGGTATCGGGCTTGTATTTTGGTTCCGATGCCCGATACAAGTCTTAAATATGTGTTAAGCGATTTATGTAAAGTTTGGTCGAAATCGGACGTCATTTGACGTGTTTCGGACCTAAATAACTAAAGTTTGAAGTTTATGAAGTTATAATGAAAAATGAGGATTTTGAGGTTTGATTCCTCGTTTATGATGTTATTTTGACGATTTGATCGCATGGTTAAGTTCGTAGGATGTTGTTGAGTTAGTGTGTGTGTTTGGTTAGGAGCCCCGAGGGCTCGGGAGTGGATTAGAGGTGGTTCGAGGTGTTTTTACACTTAGGAAAGGATCAGATTTTGCTGCATTTTTACACAAACATTTTGTTCTTCGCGAACGCGGCCCAAGGCTTGTGTTCGCAGTGCTTTGGTGTTCCCCTCTTACGCGTTCGCGGCTCACTTCACGCGATCAAGTAGTTCATTCAAACCATTCACCGCGTTCGCATTTGCTTCCTCGCGCTCGCGTAGACCAACTCCCAGGGCCCCCACCAGCTTACTCTTCGCGTTTGCATCACACCTATCGCGAACGCGATGCCCCCAGTTTCTCTTCATCATGAACGTGTCCTCTTAGTCGCGATCGCTTAGGGTAAAAACGTTCAGTGAATTTTTCTTAAAAACAGAACACTTAACACGGGATTTCTTCATTATTTTCACACGAGCTCTTCTCCTTCACCCTCAATAGACAAGTTTGAAGAACCTCTTCCTCCATAACTTCATAGTTAAGTGTTCCTAACTTCATTCCGTCTTAATTTCTTCAACTAATCACTAATTTCCTAGCCCTAAATCATGAAATCAAAGTAGAAATTAGGGGATTTGGGTAGAGTTAGGGTTTTGAGAATTTTGGGTGATTCAACCTCAATTTGGGGTCGAATCTTAAAACAAATTATATATTTGAACTCGTGGGGTTATGGGTGACTAGGTTTTGGTCCGAGCCTCGTGTTTGGATCATGTGGGCTCGGTGTCGAATTTTGGTATTTTTGGAAGAATGCTAGGAAATTTATTTCTAGGCTATGAGATTATGTTTTTGAGCCTTTATTGATATTATTGAATTAATTATGCCTAGATACCATTGTTTCGGAGTCGGATTGTAGAGGGAAGGCGGTATTAGAGAGTTGATTGCTATTCTCGGGCCGAGGTAAGTGTTTGTTCTAGATTTGGCTTGAGGGAATAGGACTAGGATATTATTTGCTAATTGCTAAATGTGGAGTACGGTGTATAGGCATGGTGACAGTTATCTATGCACCGGAGTCTAGCATGACCGTGAGTCTTAATTGTGTTTGACTCGGATTTTGTGTTACATCTTCCTTGTTTAATTGATAAGTTTCATATAATGTGAATGGTTGAGGAAGAATTGTGATTGGTATATTATTGGAGCGTTGGCTCGAACTGGAAATTGATAATTGAGAAAGAAGTGATTAAAAGAAGAAGTGTTGTGATTATTCCCTTGCCGGGACGCGTACTCTATTATTGTTGTTGCTCCCTTACCAGGATTTAAGCGTTATATGTATTCTCCCTTACCGGGATATTTGGGCTTCTAGTTGTACCCTTGCCGAGTTGAATCGTTATGCTGTTGAATTCCCCTAATGGGGCCTCCTCTAGAAAGATTATATGTATTATTCATTGTGATATGGGATCGTGTGGCCGCCGTCCACTTATGAATTATGAAATGGGATCGTGTGGCACGCCGTCCACTTATGAATTAGGAAATGGGATCGTGTGGCACGCCGTCCACTTATGAATTATGAAATGGGATCGTGTGGCACGCCGTCCACTTAAACATTTATACTATGGGATCGTATGGCACGCTGTCCACTTATAAATATATACTATGGGATCGTGTGGCACGCCGACCACTTATTTGAGTCATAGTATATTGATGTAGTTTCGTTGTTATATCCGTTGATATGTTTTCACTATATCCCCCCGAGCATGCCCCTTCCCAGTTTTATTTGATGTTTTCTGTTGTTATTTTCGTTGCCTTTGTATAAATATATCTGCACAAGTTATTTTTGGTAGGTCCTGTCTAGCCTCGTCACTACTTCGCCGGGGTTAGGCCAGGAACTTACCAGCACATGGGGTCGGTTGTGCTGATGATACACTCTATGCATCATTTTGCACAGATCCTGGAGCAGCTTTTGGATAGCAGCACTAGGATTGCCCGGGAGCTGTCTTCAGTCCCGGGACTCACGAGGTAGCCTAGCTGGCGTTCGCAGGCCGAAGTCCCTTATATGTTTTACTTTGTTTTCTTTGTTTCGAGACGAACAATATGTAATATCATTTCAGACTTGGTTTTAGTACTCTATAGCAGTCCGTGAGCTGGTGACACCAGACTCTGGGTAGAAATGTGTTTCAACTTCCGCAAATTTTATTTCAATCATATAAGCTTAAAGTCTTCCGCTTTATTTAAAATGTTTCCGTTTATTTATATTGTTAAAATTTCATCGGTGAAAGGTTTTGGATATTTGGCTTGCCTAGCTCCGACAGTAGGCGTCATCACAACTCCCGATGGTGGAAAATTCGGATCGTGACAGAGGTGCCCTTTGTTGAGCAGCTGGGCCACTTCTTCTCGTAGTTGATGGCAATCCTCGGTCCTGTGATCGTGTGTGTTGTGGAACTCACACATCAAGTTGTAATTTCTCTGCAAAGGGTCCGACTGTATTGGTTTGGGCCATTTGCCGTCCCTGGTTTTGCCGATAGCGGACGCGATGTCTGATACGTCAATGCTGATGAGTGGTGATTTTACCACTCAATCTAGTCTCTTTTCCTTAGCTTTTATGTCCTTTAACTATATTATGAGGTTGTTTATGGTGTGTATTGTTAGATTTTCAGGTAAATTATGCTACGAAGTGATTTGAAGTGGAATTGAGCAAAAGAGAGTGAAAACATGAAAAATCTTCCAGTGATTCCGCTTCTGCGGAAGACTTGTCGCAGAAGCGATCCTGCTTCTACGTGAAAACAACTGCTTTTGCGGTGGAGGCTTGTATTGGAAGATTCTGCTTCTGCGGAGGAAAAGACGCAGAAGCGATCCTGTTTCTGCGAGGGAATACACGCTTTTGTGGAAATTGCTGAGTATGGAAGAAATCGCATCTGCGGTTATAATTTCGCTTATGCGAAGTCGCTTCTGCGACTTATGGACCGCATTTGTGAAACAATGTTGTACAAAGGAATTTTGCTTCTGCGATAAGGAATCCACATCAGCGGAACGACATCTGCATGAATTGTTCCGCAGATGTGAAAATCGGGCATCAGATTTGGCAAATTAGTCATTTCACATTTTCTAAACCCCAAACCATTTTTATACTCGTCCAAGAAGACTTTTGAGATATCTTTGGCTTATTTTCAGTAGCACACACTAAAGAAGAACTAGTTTTGAAGCTAGGGTTTGCATACACACTTGGGTTTTGAAGATTTGAAGCTTGTGGTTAAGGATTTCTTACCCATTTATGTTTATTTCTTCATTTCCTTGCTTTGTATTGAATATTTAAGTGTGTAGTATTTATTTCCAACATTTGAATCTTGTTTATGGAAATACTCATATTTAAAGTGTGGATTAAATACCCTGTTGTGCTTATGTATTGAATGATTTTTATTCTTTTATGAAGTGAGTTATTGTTATTTTAATTATTCTTATTCTTTAATGTTTCCAAAAAGATTAGCTAACCCTAGGACTCGCCCATTTACTCTGAATTAATTTTGGAAAAGATAATTTGTGGTTGGAAAAGATTAATTAACAAGAACTTGAGGCATTAACCCTCATTTTATAGATTCTACCTAGGGATAGGATAGAACTACTTGTAGCCATTTCGAGTGTCCTTAAACTCTTAATTGTTTTAGGGATAATTCAATTAGGAAGTCTTGTTAGTCTTCAGAAGAAGCTAATTAAGAATTATTATCCATGGCTAATTAACATAAACTCGCTCATATTTGTAAAATCGTGAAATACATTAGATCGTTACTTGAGTGTAATTCCCGATTCATTCATACTTGTAGCCATTGATCATTTTACTTGCTTTCTAGGCTAGTTTACATTTCCTCATTTAGGTATAAACATTTTCAAACCAAAATTCTTAGTGTTTGGCATTGCGCGATAAGTGATAATTTTCTTACATTCTTAATCGCCTACACATTGTTCTCTGTGGGATTTGACCCCAACTCATAGTTGGGTAAATTATATTACATGTGACCGTGTCCATTGGATTTGGACTTCATCAAAATTGGTGCCGTTGCCGGGTGTGCTTAAACTCTTATTTGTTTTAGGGATAATTCAATTAGGAAGTCTTGTTAGTCTTCGGAAGAAGCTAATTAAGAATTATTATCCGTGGCTAATTAACATAAACTCGCTCATATTTGTAAAATCATGAAATACATTGGATCGTTACTTGAGTGTAATTCTCGATGCATTCGTAATTGTAGCCATTGATCATTTTACTTGCTTTCTAGGTTAGTTTACATTTCCGCATTTAGGTATAAACATTTTTAAACCAAAATTCTTAGTGTTTGGCATTGTGCGATAAGTGATAATTTTCTTACATTCCTAATCGCCTACACATTGTTCTCTATGGGATTCTACCCCGACTCATAGTTGGGTAAATTAAATTGCATTCAACTATGACCATTTACTTTTTAGTAGTGGATTTGGACGTCATCAAAATTGTCCAATAGAGCTGGTGCAAGATAAGGATCATTGTGAAAATGGAGAATGGCTTGTCTAAAAAATCTTCGCTCCTAGCTTAAGAGCCAAATGGGGTAACCGGAGGAAAGGGTTAAAATCAAGTGACTTCACTGCTAAAGAAAAAATGTGGCTATACATCCTGTGCAATAGGGTGTCTCCTTGTGGAAACATCACGGATGTCTCCTACACTAGGGCATTGATCATTGCATGCCTCTTGGATGGCGTTCCTGTGAATGTTGGATACTATATTCTGCGGGAGATGAGGGAGTACTTGCGAGACAAGGATGCAGGGATGATGTTCCCCTCACTGATCACACAGCTATGCACCAGAGCAGAGGTTGATATACGTGGAACCGATCGGTGGTTACATGCTGATAAACCTTTTCATCCTTTGAGAGTGATAGGAGAGGGGAGTGTAGTCAAGAGTAAGAAGAGGAAAGTCACCACCACAGCTACTACAACTGAGGGACCATTCGGGGTACTAAACTCCGAGCTTGCATCTATTAATGAGTTGGTATCACAGCTTCCTAGTGGGCCCTCATCCTCGCAGCCTGGGCCTTCATACTTCTCCAGGAACGAAATGCAGAGTTACTTGGATGCATAGAAGAGTCAAAATGAGCATCTTGAGAATATGGCAGTATCAATGACTAGACTAGAAGGAGCATACGATACTTTAGCAAGGCTCATGTAGACCTGCAGCAAAACTTTAAGAAGGAGAAGAAGATGAACAAGAAGAAGGGAAAATTTATGGTCAAGATGTTGAGAGGCATCAAGGCCATCTTCAAATGGGGGAACCTAGACAAGAAGATACCAGTGGCGGCCGAAGATGATAGTGAGGAGTATTCCTTCATTTCAGAGTCTGCTGGTGATGATGGTGCCGATGAGGAGACTGATGATGACGGAGCGGCTAGTACAACGCAACATTGATATGCCGTCCTCCCATCGTCTGCTAGTCTGATGCAGACCTCAGGGAGACCCTCAAACTATTTATGCTTTATATTTAATATTGTGCAGTGAGGACACTGCAATGATTTTAGTTGGGGTTGCTGTAGCTGTAGGAGTATACTTATCCATACTTTGATATTGGTGTGCCCTTGCCGGGCTTATGTTTTTTCTATGGATAGTGTGTGCCTTATGCTATTTTGGATAGCTATTTTGTATAGCAGGTGCAAGAGCTTGGTTTGATTTGTCTACATATTTTTTTTTACATTTGTTTCTATTCTTCTTTCATTATTTATTTTCTTTAGTAGTTTGTTGTTATTAATATTAGTACTTTTAGCTTAGTATCTTTTCTTTTAGTCTTGTTCTATTTTATTTTGATTTTCCTTAAATGCTATTTCCTTGGGTTTTCTTCATGCTACGGTTCTTTCCCAAGGATCATTTTGTTTTTGAGTGAACCGGGTGACTTTTCCCTATGATAGATGGCGTGACAACTTTCTTAAGGGAATTAGTCTTGTTTTGCTAGGAGGAGACTTTTGGATTATTTGGTACTAATAAAATTAGTCTCTTGTAGGTAAAATGTGAATTAAGAATACCCCTCCGAAATTGTGGTTTTGAACTAAAACAACACGTTGTATGGTAAAGAAAATTATTTGTGATAAATGTTTGGCTCTTTTAGTGATTCTTTGCCCACTAGTTCGAATAATATTGCTCTAAACATTCTTAGTAGAAAATGATTGATCCGTCTTGATTAATTCATGTGCCATGAGCGTTAGTATTTGTACAAATAATTCTTGTGTTTACTTCTATCATCTAGAACTTGCCCGGTTGGTTTTTCAATACTAATGATAGTATGTTTGGTTGGAGGGATGATCTTAGTCATTCTTTGTTTTATTTGCAAAATCTACTTAGCCTTTCAAGCCTACCTTTGCATAAATAATATCACTAGTACCCTATTTGAGCCTTTAAACCTTTTCTTTGGCCAGCTCATTAGAAACCTTTCCCCTTTTGTAAAATAATTCCCTCTTTTGAACCCCTCCCTCCTTGAACATTGAGAATGAGGCTAAAAGCCTAAGTTGGGGGTGTGGTGTCAAAGTGGAAATTGGTAAGGTTGTACATTGAGTGTAGGATCATATACTTCAAAATGTTGTATTAAGTTATTCAAGCTCCAAAAGAGAAATATGTGTATATAAAAAAAAGAGAGAGAAATATTTGTATGTATATATATTATGGAGCCTTGAAGAAAATTAGAGAGGTATTTAAGGTGGTGAGGCTATGTGGGTTGAAGAGAAACAAAGTGCAAAAAGAATGAAAAATGTGAGTAGTGTTCAAGGAGGGTGAAGTCACTTGTACCCAAATGCTTATCCGACCCTTACCCAAACCTACATTGCAAGCTCAAAAAGTCCTTATGGAACCTCCAGCCGAATATTCTTGAATAAGTGATAAATTCAAAATAAGGGCAGGCTTATGGTATGAGATGTTGTAGCATTTGAAATTATTTGTGAGAGTGAGTGCTTTTGTAAATTTGTCCCTTATGTTTTATTGTAAATATAGTGATTTTGGGACTTTCTTTATTGTGAGGGCACATAAATTAGGAAGGATTGGTGAAATTGAGTAAATAGAGCATATGTAGTGGACTAGTGCTTTTGAGTCACTTCTTGAGGTTTATGTTTATCACTTAATTATTTTGAAACTCCCTTGCACATTCTTGAAGTTGTTTTTCCTTATGAGTGAGTCATTCGGGAAGGATTACACATACTTGAGCCTTATTATTATTACCAACCAAATCCATAAGTATGTTGCTTAAATTGGGAAATGTGATATGTAAATAATGGCAATACCACTTGTGTTTTACATGGTAAATCCTCATTGAATTGTTGGTTTTGATTTGCTTGAGGACAAGCAAAAACTTTAAGTTGGGGGTGTTGATGAGTGGTGATTTTACCACTCAATCTAGTCTCTTTTCCTTAGCTTTTATGTCCTTTAACTATAATATGAGGTTGTTTATGGTGTGTATTATTAGATGTTCAGGTAAATGATGCTATGAAGTGATTTGAATTGAATTGAAGTGGAATAGAGCAAAAGAGAGTGAAAACATGCAAAATCTTCCCGTGATTCCGCTTCTGCGGAAGACTTGTCACAGAAGCGATCTCGCTTCTGCGTGAAAACAACCGCTTCTATAGCGGAGGCTTTTATTGGAAGATTTCGCTTCTGCGGAGGAAAAGACACAGAAGCGATCCCGCTTCTGCAAGGGAATACACGCTTCTACGAAAATGGCCGAGTATGGAAGAAATCGCATCTGCGGTTATAATTTTGCTTATGTGAAGTCGCTTCTGTGACTTATGCACCGCATCTGCGAAACAGTGTTGTACAAAGGAATTTCGCTTCTGCGATAAGGAATCCGCATCTACGGAACTGCATCTGCGTGAATTATTCCATAGATGCGAAAGTCGGGCATCAGATTTGGCAAATTAGTCATTTCACATTTTATAAACCCCAAATCATTTTTATACTCGTCCAAGCAGACTTTTGAGATATCTTTGGAATATCTTTGGCTTATTTTCAGTAGCAGACACTAGAGAAGAACTAGTTTTGAAGCTAGCGTTTGCACACACACTTGGGTTTTGAAGATTTGAAGCTTGTGGTTAAGGATTTCTTACCCATTTATGTTTATTTCTTCATTTCCTTGTTTTGAATTGAATATTTAAGTGTGTAGTATTTATTTCCAACACTTGAATCTTGTTTATGGAAATACTTATATTTAAAGCGTGGATTAAATACCTTGTTGTGCTTATGTATTGAATGATTTTATTATTTTATGAAGTGAGTTATTGTTATTTTAATTATTCTTGTTCTTTAATATTTCTAAAGGGATTAGCTAACCCTAGGACTCGCCCATTAACTCCGAATTAATTTTAGAAAAGATAATTTGTGATTGGAAAAGATTAATTAACAAGAACTTGAGGCGTTAACCCTCATTTTATAGATTCTACCTAGGGATAGGATAGAACTATTTGTAGCTATTCTGGGTGTGCTTAAACTCTTAATTGTTTTGGGGATAATTCAATTAGAAAGTCTTGTTAGTCTTTGGAATAATCTAATTAGGACCTATTATCCGTGGCTAATTAACATAAACTCGCTCATATTTGTAAAATCGTGAAATACAGTGAATCGTTACTTGAGTGTAATTCCCGATGCATTCATACTTGTAGTCATTGATCATTTTACTTGCTTTCTAGCTTAGTTTACATTTTCGCATTTAGGTATAAATATTTTCAAACCAAAATTCTTAGTGTTTGGCGTTGCTTGATAAGCGATAATTTTATTACATTCTTAATTGCCTACACATTGTTCTCTATGAGATTCGACCCCGACCCGTAGTTGAGTAAATTATATTGCATGCGACCGTGTCCATTTACTTTTTAGTAGTGGATTTGGACGTCATCAGACGCTAAAGTTGTATTCCAATAAGTGGGGCACGTTCTTTGGTGCCATGTTTCGATCAAACCTGGTTATGTTGACGATCTCCCGAGGATCCTGTCCTCGATCTATCCTCCGATCGTTACGGGGTAGGTTGCGCCTCGGGGCGTTCCTCCTGTCTTCAAGGTATGGTTAGTACCTTTCTTCGCTTGGTTTCATCTATTTTACCAGGAGTCTGTTTGGGTATACTGAACCCGAAGGGGCTCCCATCTGGTCATCCTCGGCCCTGATAATTGACTGGTATCGGTTGTGGACGTTCGAATAGGTTACAGCTGGATATTTGATTATATTTTGCTTTAGCTATTTTGAAGCCATCGAGCTTAGTTCGTTCAGGCCTACACTGCCCAGTCGTCGGAGATTGGTGGTAGCTCCATCCGCTCCATCTGGAAGCGGGATACGAATTCCCGTAGCATCTCGTTCTCTCTCTGCTTGATTTTGAAAACGTCGGATTTCCTTGTCGTTACCTTGATGGTTCCGGCGTGTGCTTTTACGAAGGAGTCTGCAAGCATGGCAAACGAATCTATGGAGTTGGGATCCAAGTTATGGTACCACATCATGGCCCCTTTTGAAAGCATTTCTCCAAATTTTTTCAGCAGCACAGACTCGATCTCGTCATTTTTTATGTCGTTGCCTTTTACTGTGCAGGTGTAAGCAGTGATGTGTTCGTTGGGGTTGCAGGTACCGTTGTAGTTAGGGAGTTCCAGCATTCTGAACTTCTTTGGGATGGGTTTTGGGGCCGCTTCTTTGGGGAACAACCTTTGAATAAACTTCTTCGAATCCAAACCTTTGAGGACTGGGGGCGTACCTGGTATCTGTCGGCCCTAGAGTTATAAGTCTCGACCTTTTTATTGTTGGTTGCAATCATTTTTTCTCCTGATTCGATCCTTTTGGTGTGGTCCTCGAGCATTTTTATGATGGCGGGATCAGCCACTGACCCGTTGTTGCTTGACCTTTCGAGTACTTGCTCAGCGGGAGGAGCCGTCTCTGGTGCCACTATGCTGGAGGTTCTCAGATGGCTTTACAGCTCAGCGAAGTCCAGCTATTGTGCCTGCGACATCTCAAAAATAACATGAAGACTAACTTCCTGCTTTTCCCGGGTCGGGGTTTTTTGCGCTTCCTACTGGTCGTTGTGCCGTATGCTCCTGTTGGTGTGAGAAGTTTCATCTACTTGTTGTGCGTCCTGTGAATATGCATCTGCTAGGATTGGTCCAAGAGCAGTATCAGGATTCCGTAGAGGTGCTCCAGCGGCCGGGATAGCATGCCATTTTTCCCATGATCTTCGAGGTTGTCATTCTCAACCCTGTTTATCGAGCTAGACATTTGGTCTACAATCAAAGGATCTTGGGCAAGAAAAAGTGTGAAAGATAACGTGCGTTCATGTGACAAAACTAGCAAGAAAATGATCACTATTATTTTTAGCCCCACAGTGGGCGCCAAACTGTTTACCATGAAAATGGTAACAACAATTAAATTTATAAATGAGATTCTAAAAATACGTGATCTATTTCCGAGCTAGTTGTTAAAGCGGTTAGTACTAAGAACATGAAGTATAATGATGAAAAAGTGAGCTAAAATGAGGCAGTAGCCAAACCAAAGGGGCCGGTTGCCCGGGGGCAGAGATGGTCGATGGAGCCTCGAGGTCGGTGTTGATGTCAATCTCGAACTGTCGGGGACAACCGAGGACTGGATAACAGTTAAAGATACAATTTGATAGGGCTCTTTTTGGCCAATAGTAAGCTACAGAATGAAGAAACAAGTTAAGATGCAACTAATACGGAGATGACCTCGAGGGGTAATAAATTATAAATAAGAAGAATGATCGATAATAAATGACTTTGACCCAAAGGGAATAAGCAAGTTAGAGAAAAGAGAGAGAATATATTATTGCACTTGAGTAGGACAATTGGAGCTCTACTTACAAGGTGTTGGTGACCCTTCTTTTATAGAAAGGGGACGTCTAAACTTAGTACGAAATACATAGTATGACAAAACGGAATGAGATGTTACAGCCCATTAACTTTACGTTGTGTGAGGGCTGGCGTCGAGCCGCTTGGATAGATTTCATCGACCCTAGGTGAATCCCTCGGGGGATAACTTCGTTCATTGGGACCTTAGCCGGTGTTTGATTTTGGTAGGGTATCGATAGGTTTCGAGGGAAGTGACCAATCATAGATCCCGTGCCTCCGGGGTTACTCTCAAAGCATTATGTCGGGGGAAAATTGATCCCCCAATTTTCACCGCACACATATTTGTTGCACATCAACGTCACTATTTTTCTCAAGATCTTGTGTGTGGAATAATTTTGGTAAAATGTGCTTCATTCTATCTCCTTTAATAAATCATTCCTTCAATTGGGCTATGCATGCAACATTATATTCGTATGAAATTGTGGATCTTTTATCACATTCCAAACCACATTTTTCTCGAATGAAATGAATCATTGATCTCAACCATACGCATTCCTCACTTGCTTCATGAATAACTATTATCTAAGCATGATTTAAAGAAGTAGAGATTATAGATTACTTTGTGAAGCGCCATGATATGATAGTACCTCTACATGTAAACACGTACTAGGTTTGAGGTAGAGCTTTTTGGGGATCAGATGAATAACCTGCATCTGCATAACCAACTAGATCTGTACTACTTTGTTAGCATATAACAAACCCATATCAAGAGTTTCCTTTAAATATCAAAAAATATGCTTAATCCCGTTCTAATGTCTCCATGTAGGAGAAGAGCTATATCTTCCTAGTAAATTAATAGAAAATGCTACTTCAGGTCTTGTAGCATTAGCAAGATACATAAGTGCACCAACTGCATTAAGGTAGGACACTTCAGGACTAAGGAGTTCCTCATTTTGTTCTGGAGGTCAGAACGGGTCCTTATTTACTTCAAGTGATCGAACAATCATTGGTGTTCTCAATAGGTGCACGTTGTCCATGTAAAAGCATTTTAAGACCCTCTCTGTATAGGCAGATTGATGAATAAAGATCCCGTCTACTAAATGTTTAATTTGTAGACCAAGACAAAGTTGTGTCTTTCTAATATCTTTCATCTCAATTTTTTTCTTAAGATATTCAATTGCCTTTTGGAGCTCTTGTAACCTTATTTCAACAAATATTCATTGAGGTGATTATACCACATGCACCAAAATTACTTTAACGGTACAATGACCTTTGTAATCTAATCGAGTACATTTCTTGAGACTTTGAACTTTATGCATTTTAAATCATTCAGGGATATTCATATAGATTTAATCAAATAAGTCATATAGGTTATGACTTGTATTTAAATGGCATGGCATCTTCAGGTGTCTGGACTGCAGGACAATCCTCACAATCCTTCTAATATTGTGCACGATATTGTATCAAATATATCGTCGACGATCATTTTGTATCGGTTCCCAAGCGACATAGCTTGTTGAGATCTCATAACTTTCTTTATTTTCAGGTATCTAAACTTCTTCTGGAGTTTCATGAAATGTTATGTTGTGGGATATTCTGGAGTTCATTTCCTCCTTATTATGATCATTTGATCGTTTGCTCCTATTCTTTTTCAAGGATTGTTACCTTTGGAACCGATTGGTCTACCACACTTCATGCGTACAATAAACTCTATCCTTCAGGCACTTTAAATTTAACAGGAGCATTTGCAGCTGAAATATGATATTTAATTTTGGATCAGAAAATGCTTCTGGCTTTTGACTTGAATTATCTTCTAAGTGAGGATCATATTAATGATAATTCAATTCATATAGCATATTTTTCAGTTGTTTATTCCATCCCCCACATGTTAGAAAAACTAACATATAATCCCCAATATTCTTTGGGAAACGTATCTTTGTGCATTGTGGTAGAGAAATTAATCATATACCACACATCAAAACATAGTAAAAATATTTGGTTTTTGATCCAAAACCAATTGTAAGGGGAGGACTTGTCATATATTATTGGTCTGATGCATACAAGTGCTGCTATATGCATTTTAGAAAATCTTAGACCAACACGTGAGGCTTTGTTCTTATAAGCAATGGTTTAGCCATTAATAGGAGGTATTCAATGCTAAACCAGTTTGGATATAAACCAGCATCATCAAGATGAACTATCTTGATTTCATAATCTGAAAATTATGCTCATAATTGAGAAAAGCAATTTCAAATGCCAAACTCCAGGTTGACAATAAATTCACATGTAACCATCTCATATATCATCTATAAGTGGTTCACATGATTGGTGAATGGGCTTATATTCACCTTTTATATATTCCAGAATTCAGGGCCTTAGTCCCAACTTTAGCTGGTATAATCAATTTTATGAGAACAAGAAACTCAAGAGAATTCTTGAAGAATCTTCTAGTTCTTCAGTATATGCTTATCTAAATTCTCAAATAACTAATTAAAAAAATGGCAAATGAAAAATTCAAGTTTATCATGGCATGTGATATCTCTTAGTTGTCACGACCCTAAACCGGACCCGATCGTGATGACGCCTATCGTGAAATAAGGACAGCCGACACAAACCCCCAAATCAATTAGCAGTTATAATAATTCATAATTAAGTCACTAATAAGTGATAAATCCCAAAATAGAGTGAAATAGAACAAATGTGTAAAACAAACACAGCTTGACATTGGGATGTCACCAGTCATGAGTATCTAAACATTCGTCTAAGAGTATAAAAAGATTACACAGTCTAGTACAAGGCTAGTACAAGGAAAGTAAAGATACGAAGGAGAAGCGCTATGCTGCGAATGCCGAGTAGCTACCTAGTCGACTCCGTACAGCCTGCTGGAAGCAATCAGACCTTGCCAGCTGATAACTATGATTTTAACACGTTTTATACCCATTCTTGCCTAAGATTTGTGCGTGAATTGCCACAAATTAGTCCCAAAATGCTTACAAGTTGCGCTTGATTGCAGGTTTGAGCGACAAGATGACAAATGTCAAAGATCAGCTCGAAACGGAGTGAAATCTGCCAAGTGTGAAAGTCAAGTAAAGTGGGGAACAAAGAGACCCAGTGCGGACCGCACTGCTTTGCCACGCAGCCGCGCTGGAACTTCAGAGATTAGGCATTTCAGTTGTGACATGCGCGGTGCTCATCCTAACGCGGTCCATGCCTGAGGAGGTTCAGAGAACAGAGAATGCAAAGGCAAACTCACGTGGCCGCACACCAAAACAGTATGGTCCGCGTGGATGGTTGTTCAGAGAGTGGTCATTTTGCCAAGTTCTCCACGCGGCCGTGCCCCATTTATGTGCGGTCCGCGCTCTTCAGCCAGCGCAGCCGTGCTACCTTTTTGCACAGTCCGCGCCCCCAGCTTTAGAAGAGATAATTGAAGACCAAAACCCGTACGCGGCCGCGCCAGCTCCGCAGGGGTATTTTTGTCCAGTTTTTCTTGTGTACTATAAATAGAACATTTTACTTTTTTAGGTTAGGTATTAGATATCAGATAACTTCTGCACTCGTGAGACTCAAGTTTAAGCCTATTTTGGGCAATTTCATCTTGCTTTATCGTGGATTCTTGTATATTAACATTGTAGTTAATTAATATGTCGATTTTATCTACTATTTCTTAAATTTCTGTTTCTATTATTTCTAGCGAAACCCATTAGCTAGGGTTGTGGCTCAATCCTAGTGTGGGAAATTAATGGTAGTGATTGTTTAATGCTTGAATGATGTTGGGTGTTTTCTATTTGGGTTAATTTTATGATTTAATTAGGATTTGGTGGTTGCAAACACTAAGTCTAGCTTAGTGGGTCTTGACTCTTCTTGAGAAAGAGTGTCTATGACCCCAAAAGTTGACCCAACAAGGAATTGGGACGGACCCATGAGAATGGTAGTCCCAATTAACGGGTTAAACCTCGAGAGAGTAATTACCCAACTTGAACCCTAAGTTGCTTGGGCATATTGGCCTACCCAACTGGTCTCGAGAGAGTCAATTGGGCAAAATCACTCTCTCTATCGAGAGGTGTGAGAGTGAGTGCAGTCGTGCAACGGTTATAGCATAAGCCCCATAATCATCATTCTTGTATTAGGAATCTCTACCCGTTAGTTGACCACCTAGGTAAATTTCACGACCCTAGTGCCTTTCTCTCTCTTCCATACAACCTAGAATTAATATCTTAGCATAACTTAGTTTTAATTAGTAGTTGTTAAATTGTAGTTGATAATCACAAAAACCCCAAAAATGTTAGAAGTACAATTAGGAGCTAAAATGCATTTCTAGACCAAACAAATACTCGACTCCATTCCAAGCTTCCTGTGGAAATTGACCCCGATACCACTATTGGGTAAAAGTCTTAGCGCCCACTCTTCCTAAGGTTGAGCCCGCCGCGATCACTTTTTGGCGCCGTTGCCGGGTAGCTTTTCGGTGTTTGACTATTGTCTATTTTTTTGTTTTGCTTCTTTTTCCTTCTTTTTACTAATTCTATTTGTGTCAATTCACTCAGATACACATGGCTTTAAACACAAATGACCCTCTTGGCAATGTGGTCGTGGGGGAGGAGGTTGAGGATCTAGAACAAGAAGATGTATTACCTCATGCTCCTAGGAGAGGTCAAAATGCCAATGTAAATGCTAATGCTAATGACAAAATACCAGACCCTCCTCCACCTCCACCAAGAGTGGCACCACGAGTTCTACTAAATCAAGGGTACGCAAGTGCAATAGTTCCTCCCCGAATCCGGGCGGGGAACTTCCATATTACAAATATGATGCTCACCTTGCTTGAGCAACGAGGTTATTTCACGAGGGCCGCTGATCAGAATGCTTATAATCATTTGAAAGGCTTCGTGGATACTTGTTGGGGTAGCAAGCAGACAAATGCTTCGGAGGATGCATTGAGACTTCGACTTTTCCCGTTCTCACTTCGGGGAAAGGCGTTAGATTGATTGGAGAGGCTCCCCAATCATTTCATCACTACATGGGATGAGTTGGTGGACAAATTCATTGCTAAGTGTTTCTCTCCAAGTCACATGGCGGCTCTACGGGACGAGATTCTAGCTTTCAAGCAAGAGCTGACTGAACCGTTACACGAGATATGGGAGAGGTTTAGAACGATGGTGAAAGAGTGCCCTAACAATGATATGAATGATGTGATGATCCAACAAACATTCTATAAGAGCATCAACACAACCAACCAATGTATTGTGAACCAACTGGCAGGTGGTAATTTTATGAAGCTTCCGTACAACGAAGCTTGTGATGTGTTAGATGAGATGGCCGATACATCATCAGCATGACAAAGCTGGGCTAATGTTCCTCAAGGTGATCCTAATGTTATACATTTGCATAAGGAGTTACATGATCACGACCAAGACATTGCCGAACTTACAACAACAATAAACCAATTGGCTAAGGTGCAACTTCAACAAGTTCAAAATTCGCGCCAAGTAAATGCCATGGAGGGAGTGAATATGATTAAAAGAAGGCAAAGAGGGCAACAAACAACCTAAAGAAAATTTTGACAACTATGATGATGGTGATGGATATTCGAATGAATGTTTTGATGACCAAAGTGAGGAAGTCCAATATGTCAACAACTACCAAGGGAATAGAGGTAATCAAGGGAATCAACAATGGAGACCCCAAGGTAATTGGGGCAATCAACAATGTGGCAATTGGAATTATAATAACAATCAAGGAGGCAATTGGGGGAACAATAATTCAGGGAATCAAGGTAATTGGAACGGGAACAACAATTGGAACAACAACAATGGTGGTCAAGGTGGGTGGAACAATAATAGTGGTCAAGGTAATAGGGGGCAAGGTTTTCAAAGGCCCCCGATGTATCAACAACCGAACAACCCGCCTCCATTTCAATCACAAGGGTCGAGTTCGTCGGTCAATGACATGGGTCGAATAGAGAACATGTTTGAGCAAATGATGAAGAAGAATCATGACTCTGATGCTCAATTGGCCTCCCATAACACTTCGATCCGTAACTTGGAAGTACAACTCGAGCAAATTTCGCAATCTCTCAACACTCGCCCAAAGGGTGCTCTACCAAGTGATACGGTAGTGAACCCCAAGGGTGAGCATAATAATCATGTGATTGCCGTGACCACGAAAAGTGGAAGAAACGGTGATGTGCAAGCCTCAAGAGGTAATCGAGTTACTGTTGATTAAGAAGAGTTGCAAAATGATGAGATACCGTTGGTAGTTGAGGATATTGTTGAACCAAATGCAAGTGATGATGTGAGAATTGAAATTGATGAGGGTGAGGAGGAGACTCAAGAGGCCGTGAACCCGTCTAGGGAACACATCATTGATATGCCCGAACTGGTGGTGCCAAAACCAAGGCACCCCTACCTAGGCCACCTCCGCCCTACCCTCAACGATTGGCCAAGCATAAGGGTGATAATCAATTTAAGAAATTCATTGAGATGATGAAGAGTTTGACTATCAATGTGCCTTTGGTGGAGGCACTCGAGCAAATACCGGGATACGCGAAATTCATGAAGGATTTGGTTACAAAGAAGCGATCAATGGAGTGTGAGACAATCAAGATGACCCATCAAATGAGCGCAATTGTACACTCCATGGCTCCTAAACTTGAGGACCCCGGTGCATTCACTATCCCATGCACTATTGGAAGCGCCGACTTTGCAAAAGCCCTTTGTGACTTGGGGGTGAGTATCAACTTAATGCCATATTTGGTTTTCAAAACTTTGGTAATCGGGCAACCTCGCCCGACTTCAATGAGGCTCCAAATGGCGGATAGGTCAATGAAGCGACCTTTGGGTATAATTGATGATGTCCTTGTTTGTGTTGATAAATTTATCTTGCCGGCTGACTTCATGATACTAGATTGCGAGGTGGACTTTGAAGTCCCAATTATCCTTGGAAGACCTTTCCTAGCAACATGGAAGGCTTTGAATGATGTCGAGGCGGGAGAGTTGACCTTCCGAGTTGGTGATGAAAAGGTGGTGTTCCATGTGTGCAAGTCTATGAGGCAACCAAATAGCACCGAGGTGTGCTCGTTTATTGACATTGTCACTGCGGTGATAGTGGATGACACAAGCGCAATGATCAATGTTGAAAATCCACTTGAAGCGGTGATTTTGAACATGGAGGCTAATGAGGACGCCGGGAGAATTGAATGTGTAAATGCTTTGCATGGTATTGTCTCATACTCTTATGAGCCTAGGAAGTTTTATTGGACCTTGAGAATCGTAAAACTCCCCCAACAAAGCCATCTATTGAGGAGCCGCCGGTGTTGGAGTTGAAACCACTTCCTCCTCACCTCAGGTATGAATACTTGGGGTCCTAATTTCACTTTGCCTGTTATTTTTTCGTCTTGCTTAACGAACATGCAGGTTGATGCCACTTTGGCGGTTCTTCAAAAGTGCAAGCAGGCGATTGGATGGGTATTGGCGGATATTCGGGGTATAAGCCCCGCTTTTTGCATGCACAAGATCATTTTGGAGGAAGATGCAAGGCCATCTTTTGAACATCAAAGAAGACTAAATGAAGCTATGCAAGAGGTGGTCAAGAAAGCAGTCATTAAGTGGTTGGACGCCGGTGTTGTCTACCCAATCTCGGATAGTTCATGGACCTCTCCGATCCAATGTGTTCCAAAGAAGGGTGGTATGACGGTCGTCACCAATGCTAACAATGAGTTGATTCCTACCCGTACGGTCATGGGTTGGAGAGTGTGCATGGATTATAGAAAACTCAACAAGGTCACGAGAAAAGATCATTTCCCTTTGCCATTCTTGGACCAAATGCTTGATCGTTTAGTGGGCCCAGCTTATTATTGTTTCCTTGATGGCTACTCGGGGTACAATCAAATTTTCATTGCCCCGGAGGATCAGGAGAAGACAACCTTTACATGTCCGTATGGCACATTCGCTTTCTCAAGAATGCCATTTGGACTTTGTAATGCTCCGGCGACCTTCCAAAGATGTATGATGGCAATCTTCACAGCATGGTGGAGGATATTCTGGAGGTCTTCATGGATAATTTTAGCGTGGTAGGGGACTCATTTGAAGAATGCCTAGTGAACTTGGACAAGGTATTGAAAAGATGTGAAGAAACCAATCTTGTACTAAACTAGGAAAAATGTCACTTCATGGTGCGAGAGGGTATTGTGTTGGGTCAAAAATCTCAAAACATAGAATTGAAGTCGATAAGGCAAAAATTGAGGTGATCTCAAGACTTCCTCCCCCACTTCTGTCAAAGGGGTGAGGAGTTTTTGGGTCACGCCGGGTTCTACCGGCAATTCATTAAATATTTTTCAAGAGTTGTGAACCCGCTTCGTAAATTATTGGAAAAGGATGTGAAGTTCGTCTTTGATGAGAGGTGTATGGAGTCCTTTGAGTTTTTGAAACACAAATTGACCACAACTCCCATCATCACCGCACCCAATTGGGAATTTCCTTTTGAACTTATGTGTGATGCGAGTGATGTAGCGGTTGGTGCGGTGCTTGGCCAAAGAATCAACAAAATGTTTCATCCAGTGTATTATGCAAGCAAGAAAATGAATGAGGGCCAAATAAACTACACGGTGACGGAAAAGGAGCTCTTGGCTATTGTGTTCGTGATGGAGAAATTTCGCCCTTATCTTATGGGGGCGAAGGTGATCATACATACGGACCATGCAACCCTCAGGTATTTGATGACAAAGAAAGATTCAAAGGCAAGGTTGATGAGATGGGTACTCCTCCTTCAGGAATTTGATCTAGAGATTGTGGATAGAAAAGGAAGTGAGAATCAAGTCGCAGATCATTTGTCCCGACTAGTGGAAGAAGGGAGACCGAGCAATGGTGTTGAGATAAATGATGCTTTCCCCGATGAGCAACTTCTTTCAATTTCTATGGGTGACATACCTTGGTTTGCAGACATCGCCAATTTCATAGTGATCGGCAATGTCCCGTGTGAGCTCTCTTCCAACCAAAGGAAGAAACTCAAGCGGGATAGCTTAGATTTCTATTGGGATGAGCTGTATTTGTTTAAAATCTATACGAACGGGGTAATACGAAGATGTGTGCCGGAAACTGAGCAAATGAACATATTGGAGGCTTGCAAATCTTCTCCTTATGGTGGTCATCATGGGGGAATGAGGACGGCATCAAAGGTTTTAAGTTGCGACTTCTATTGCCCGACTTTGTTTCAAGATGCGAGCGATTTGGTAAAGAAATGTGATGCATGCCAAAGAGCTGGTGGGATTTCAAAAAGAGATAAGATGCCTATCCATACAATCCTCGAGGTAGATATTTTTGATGTTTGGGGCATTGATTTCATGGGTCCGTTTGTAAGCTCTTGTGGGAACACGTATATTCTCGTAGTGGTGGAATATGTGTCAAAGTGGGTTGAAGCCGTGGCTCTTCCCAACAATGAAGCCCGGAGTGTCGTGGCATTTTTTAAAAGGAATATGTTCACTAGGTTTGGAACCCCTCGTGCTATCATTAGTGATGGGGGGTCCCATTTTTGCAACCGGGCTTTTGATTCTTTGCTAGCCAAGTATGGGGTAAATCATAAGGAGACCACTCCTTATCATCCTTAATCGAGTGGCCAAGTTGAGGTTTCTAACCGAGAGATCAAGAGTATTTTGTCCAAGACTGTTAATGCAAATAGGACCGACTGGTCGAAGAAATTGGATGATGCTCTTTGGGCTTATCGTACAGCTTTCAAGACTCTGATTGGTATGTTGCCGTATCAATTGGTGTTTGGTAAGGCTTGTCATCTTCCGGTAGAATTGGAGCATAAGGCTATGTGGGCCTTGAAAAGTTGAACTTAGAATGGGATGTCGCTGCGAATCTCCGGGCTGAGCAACTTAATGAGCTAGACGAATTCAGATTTCATGCCTATTACAGCTCGTCCTTGTACAAGGACAAGATGAAGTACCTTCACGACAAGTATGCCCGAGGGAAGGAATTAAAAGTTGGTGACATGGTTCTTCTTTTCAACTCCCGGTTGAGGTTATTCCGGGCAAGCTAAAATCTAAGTGGAGTGGTCCATTTGAAGTAGTTGGTGTAACTCCATTTGGTGCCATTGATCTCAAAAATAAGAATGGTGAAGTGTTCCGGGTCAATGGGCATCGTATCAAGCGCTACTTGGGAAAGTTTGATGACAGCCATGTGGTGGCACTCATTCATTTGAAGTGACTTTGATGGTACCATGCGTCGTGCCGCGATGTTAAATCAGGCGCTTCTTGGGAGGCAATCCTTGTCTTTTTCTTTCTTTTTGTTTTCTGTTGTAGATTAGGATTTTTAAACTCATGGTTTGTGAGATGTTGCAGGGATAATGTTGAACCAGTGCAGGACAAAAGTAAAAAAATGCCAGGTCTCTGAAGTTTGCCTACGCGGTCGCGCACCAAAACAGTACGGTCCGTGTAGGCTGGTGCAATAGGGAGCTGGGTCTCTGAAGTTAGCTGCACGGTCCGCTTGATGTTTTTGTGCGGTCCGTGTAGGAAAGGCCCAAGTTACATGCTCTCTGAAGTTTCCCACGTGGCCGTGTGACAAAACAGTGCGGTCCGCATGGGTTGTTCATTCAATTGAGAAGGCTGGAAATCCAGCGCGGTACGCAGCCATTTCTCCGCGGCCGCGCTGGTAGGTAGGTGATGGGTCCCATGGTGTTTTCTATAAATAGGAACCTTAAGCTTCATTTTAACCTTTTCGCCAATTTTCTACCTGAGCTCTAGATTTTCATTGTTCATCAAGATTGCTTCATGTAGTTAAATTTTCACAATCCCTGGTAACATTCCTCACTAATCTCATTCATAGTTTAATTTTTGATTATTTTATTTGCTTCCCATTAGTATAACTTCTTATTTTCTTCTATTTCTTCTTAGTTTAAACTGTTAGGTTAGATTTTGTGTGTTTATGTTAAACAATGGGAATGAATTCATGATTAGTAAGTGAGTAGGGACAATTAGGACCCATAATTTGAACAAAAATTGGACTTAATGAAAATTCCCAACTCAGTTAATTATCAACCCTGTGCGGCCGCGCGTCCTTTCTGTGCGGTCCACGCCGTCTCTTATTGTCTGCTAAGTCTAATCTGCGCGGTCCGCATAGCATTTTTGCGCGGTCTGTGCTAGCCTAGTGCGGCCGCGGTCCAAATCAGTGTGGACCGCGCTGATAAAGTTCAGAGAGTGTGTGTTTGGAGTCATTGACAAGCGCGGTCCGCATTCCTTTTTGCGCGGTCCGCGCTGAACCAACGCGGCCGCGACCCAAAATAGTGCGGACCGCGTTGGTAAGTTCAGAGAGGGGTGTAACTGGAACCTCTCAAGCGCGGTCAGCGCTCCAGGTTCACGCGGTCTGCGCTACCTCAGCGCGATCGCATGACTCTTTTGCGCGATCCGCGCCTCTCTTTCTGCTTCACTGTGTCTGCAACTTTAACTCAACTGTATCATCTAATTCACTGCATATGCTTAAATTAACCATGTTAAACTTGTATTCTTTGCAGATCATGGTTAGCAAACGTGGTGGAAAAGGACAAAAGCAACCAGGGAGAGGTGTTTCCTCTTGAGGGGGCAAAGGAAAACGGGTGGTTAAACTCACTCCCCAGGTTCGGGAGAACATAAAAAGGACCCGTAAGCTGATACGGGAAGCTGATAGAGCGGCCTCACACTCTACGGGGAGTGAGTATGCACCATCCCGGGACTTCGCTTCAGAATCTGCCCCCACTCACATATCTGTATCATTCCAGCTGCGTGATACTCCTTCACCTGACCCTGCTTCCACCTCCAAGAAACCAGTCAATGTTATTTCGGACTCGTCTGATGAGTCCATTGCTAGAGATGAAGAACAACACTCCACCTCCCCCACGGCTTCATTATCAGGGAAGAGTGGAGGATATGGTGAGGGGGTGAACCACAAGTCAGGGGAGTGGATCGGACCAGAAATCCGAAAGCCTGGGCTGACAGATTCGTAAGTGAAATAGCCTTCCACAAATTTAGAGAGTGGTGGCCCAAAAGAAAATTGATTCCGGAGAGGCAATTTATTGACTCTGATCTTGTTACTCTCAACCCACATGTGCAAGTACAATTCCGTACTAGAGAGGGTTGGGGTTTCTTCAAGGAACGTTGTAGAGTCGCCAATGAACATATGGTGAAAGAATTTTACTATAATGTTCATCATGTGGTGAAGGACTCAAAGGCAACAAAAGTGCGGGACAAATTGGTGATGTTTGATGGGAAGTCACTGAATGAATTTTTGGGGTTTAACGAAGAAGACGAAACCCAATACTTAGAAAAGCTGGCAATGAAAGAAGAGGTTCATCCTTGGTTGGCCCCAGCACTTGGCAGCCCCGGGCATTGTCCCAGTCTGGTTGAAAGCAGGGGAGAAGATTCTGAGAAACACGTTCAGTTTTGAAGCCAAAGGTTGATTGACTTTCGTGTGTTGTAGGCTTGATCCCTCCACCCATGATCACACAGTTCCTATTGCCCGTGCTGTTCTAGTGGCATCTATTATGGCCGGGTTTCCCCTCAATGTGGGCAACATTATTTCGAGGGTGATTTCTACGGTCGGACAGGAGACCAACACAAACTATCCCTTCCCGAACACTCTTTCCCTGTACTTTAGAGAATTGGAGGTGAAGAAAAAGCGGTTTGATGTCAAGGTAGATCCAGTAGCCCCTTACTCATGGTACAATCAATTGGGTCCCGACAACCCAAAGAGGTCCAAAAAGAATCAGGCATCCACTTCCACCGCACCTGGCCAGTCTGAGGAGCCAGCGGTTATTGAGCATTCCACTGAGCCTTCCACTATCCCTACTACCGGTGAGATATTGCCCCCGGGTCCTTCTTCTGTTACTGGTACATCTACTTCAGCGGACTCGGTTGTCCTTTCATCGAAGACTCACCGGTTCACTGCCCACCAGCTCACTCAGTCTTTAGCCAATTTGAACAACTGGATATTAGCTGCGACATCCAAGTTGTCCAACTTGGCCACTGTCGTTCAGGCACAGTCAACTCCTGCCATGGTTGAGATTCCTCCTTCCATTGAGGAAACACTGAAGAAGATCCTAGCCAACCAGGAAAAGATGATGGCGACGCAAGATGCCTTGACTAAGGCAGTTGGGACACACAGCAAAGCATTGGATAAACTGGCTCGGGAGCATAAGAAGTTGAGGAAGAAAAAGGCTTCAAAGGAGTCAGTGACGAAGTTGAGAGAGGATGTTGATAAGCTCTTGGCGGATCAGATGCCACTTGACTTACTATTTGGGGACCCAGCTGTAGATCCAACAGCAGTTCAGCACAATAGGAGGAGACTCCCAGGAGGACGAGGAAGAAGAGGAAACTCCCTAGCACTGAGGGAGTTGTGATAGAGGTGGCACAGTTTCAGGAGGGTACCTCCAGTGCTCCACCAGTGGTTCAGCCAGCCCTTAATCCGGCCCATGTCCCAGCAGCAGCAGGCCGGGGACCAGTCTGAGGTTCCTGCCAGTACAGAGGACCAGGGGCCCACTGATCAGCACATGGCGACAGATTAGGATTGAGGGGCCACTCTATATCCTTTCTTGTCATTTATGGTTATTTTGGTAGTTGGCATTGGGGACAATGCCAGCTTTTATTCATGAGGGTGCGCCCTACTATTTTGATTGACATTTGGGATGACTGTATATATTATCTTTACTTTTAGCACATTTGTAGTTGATAGATGGTTTGTATATAACTTTTCATTTTAGATGCTTTTTCTATATATTCATTACCCCCAGTTGTATATTCTACTTCCCTTTTGTACCTATTCATTCGGTTTTTCATTTTGATTTTCTTGGTTTTCTATTTTCGTTAAATTTTTTTGTTTTAGTTGCAAAGTTAGGCTCGCAACCTTTGTGTTTTGTTTTGGCATTTGCAATAAGCCCTTGGTTTTCTTAATGCCACGGTTCTTTCCAAGGGTAGAGTGTTGTGCGAACCGGGCGGCTCTTCCCAATGATAGATGGTGTGACAACCTTCTTAAGGGTTTGAGTTCATTTTTTATTTTTCTTTTTTGATTTTCAAGTTTTGTAGTTGACGGTACCTCTGGCAAAGCTTCACTTGGGCCTAACACATTTGCCTTTGATCCCAATTTCAAAGATATGATATTGTGTTTAGGATGGTGAAAGTCATGGCCTTGAGACTCTTGTGTTGACCAAACAATCATCATGTAGTCATTTTGGGCCATTGTGCGCTTGAATCGTAACTAAGGTCGTTGTGGGCCCTCGACTCTGTCTTTAGCAATCCTTGAGTGTGTGTGGTGAGAATTTGAATTGTAAGCCTAAGTACCGAGCCGATGGTCTAGAACTTGCCCTGAATGTTTGTTGAGGCGAAATCATAGGTGAAACTTGACTTGAGAAGTGATTATAGGCCTTCCTTTATCCAAACTGCCAAATGTGAACAATTTCCATGACCTACCAATTAAATGATCCCTAGTTCACCTTCTTTCATGAACCAAAGCTACAATCCTATACCCGTTCTCAATGAGACCCTCTCTTGGCACCCAAATTTTCCCTTGAGTAATGGCAAATGTCTAAGTTTGGGGGAAGACAAGAAAGGCATCAATGTGGTAAAAAGGCACAAAAGCAAAAGAAAAGGAAGGCAATGAAAAAGAAAAAAAGACAAAAAGAAAGGCAAAAGTGAATAAGAACCAAAAGGGGAATTCAAGGACAACAAAAAGTGCAAAAGGTGTGAAAAAAGTAGACAAAAGGAGAAAGGTTTGAATTGCAAAAGAATGAGTGACAATGTGTCTCTCTAACCCCTTGAAAGAAGTGAAATACTCAAATGAGTCAAGAAAGTATGCCAAAATGAATCAAAAGTAGTGCTTAAGGGAAGATTGAACCTAATTGAACAAAAACATGTCCTACCATTACCCAAAAGCCTTCACAATGACTCCTCAAAAGCCCTATATGATCTTGAGTTGAGGGAAGCCTACAGTAGTGGACGCTTACATAAGGGGCAAGCATATGGTACTTAGAGTAGGACTTATGGCCTTTTCTTTGAGAGAGATGAGTGAGATTCTATCCACCTCGGTTTGTGTGTCAATACTCTAAAAGGTGAGGTTCACTTAGGGAAAGTTGAGGATGTGTAAGTTTGGGTTCCACAATGACCAAAGTAATTGAGAAAAGTTCTTTGATGAATATGTGTCAACTCGTGATGCTCTTGTGTCACACTTGATCTACAAGTTTTTAAAGCTTAAATGTGTTAATGATGCATTCGTATTGAGGGCAATTGTTAATCCCAATTGATGCTTGTTAAGGTTACTTTCGGATAGGCAGGAATTACTTGGTTGTTTTCCTATGATGGGTAGGTCTTATTTTATTTGCTTGAGGACAAGCAAAGGTTTAAGTTTGGAGAAGTTGATAACTATGATTCTAACACGTTTTATACCCATTCTTGCCTAAGCTTTGTGCATGAATTGCCATAAATTAGTCCCAAAATACTTACAAGTTGCGCTTGATTGCAGGTTTGAGTGACAAGATGACAAATGTCAAAGATCGGCTCGAACGGAGTGAAATCTGCCAAGTGTGAAAGTCAAGTGAAGTGGGGAACAAAGAGACCCAGCGCGGACCGCACTGCTTTGCCACACGACCGCACTGGAAGTTCAGAGATTGGGCATTTCAGTTGTGACATGCGCGGTCTGCGCTCATCCTGACGCGGTCCGTGCCTGAGGAGGTTCAAAGACCAGAGAATGCACAGGCAAACCTATACGGCCGCACACCAAAACAGTACGGTCCGCATGGATGGTTGTTCAAAGAGTGGTCATTTTGCCAAGTTCTCCATGCGACCACGCCCCATTTATGCGTGGTCCGCGCTCTTCATCCAGTGCGGTCGCACTATCTTTTTGCGCGGTCTGCGCCCCTAGCTTTGAAAGAGAGAATTGAAGACCAAGACCCCTACGCAGCCGAGCTGCATTTTTGCACGGTCCGTGCAAGCCCCGCAGGGGTATTTTTTCCAGTTTTTCCTGTGTACTATAAATAGAACATTTTACCTTTTTAGGTTAGGTATTAGATATCAGATAGCTGCTGCACTCGTGAGACTCAAGTTTTAGCCTATTTTGGGCAATTTCGTCTTGCTTTATCGTGGATTCTTGTAGATTAGCATTGTAGTTAATTAATATGTCAATTTTATCTACTATTTCTTCAATTTCTGTTTCTATTATGTCTAGCTAAACCCATTAGCTAGGGTTGTGGCTCAACCCTAGTGTGGGTAATTAATGGGTGTGATTGTTTAATGCTTGAATGATGTTGGGTGTTTGCTATTTGGGTTAATTTTATGATTTAATTAGGATTTTGTAGTTGCAAACAATAAGTCTAACTTAGTGGGTCTTGACTCTTCTTGAAAAAGAGTGTCTATGACCCCAAAAGTTGACCCAACAAAGAATTGGCAAGGACCCATGAGAATGGTAGTCCCAATTAACGGGTTAAACCTCGAGAGAGTAATTACCCAACTTGAACCCTAAGTTGCTTGGGCATATTGGCCTACCCAATTGGTCTAGAGAGACTCAATTTGGGCAAAATCACTCTCTCTACCGAGAGGTGTGAGAGTGAGTGCAGTCGTGCAATGGTTATAGCATAAGCCCCATAATCATCATTCTTGTATTAGGAATCTCTACCCGTTAGTTGACCACCTAGGTAAATGCCACGACCCTAGTGCCTTTCTCTATCTTGCATACAACCTAGAATTAATATCTTAGCATAACTTAGTTTTAATTAGTAGTTGTTAAATTGTAGTTGATAATCACAAAAACCCCAAAAATGTTAGAAGTACAATTAGGAGCTAAAACGCATTTCTAGACCAAAAAAATACTCGACTCCATTCCAAGCTCCCTGTGGAAATTGACCCCGATACCACTATTGGGTAAAAGTCTTAGCGCCCACTCTTCCTAAGGTTGAGTCCGCTAGCGTGACCCGAGAATCTTGAATCTGCACACAAGGTGCAGAGAGTAATGTGAGTACACCTACCCAATAAGTAATAACAGTAAAGGCAGCTGAGCGATAAGAAAACACGTAAAATATAACAAAATGCTACAAAGAGGCAGTATAAAACTAGAACAAGGCAATAAAACAGTAAAAACTCGTAAAAACTTCTTAATTCAGTAAAACCACTTTAAAACATCTTTTAGCAGTTCAAATGAATGATTGAAAACATGGATAAAAGATAGAAACACAAATCAACCCCTCGAGCAAAATACCAACAGAACTAGCCCCTCGCGCTATCTCGCAATCACTCATATCGGCCCCTCGGGCTATAACATGGAACAATATTAACCCATCGGGCTATATCACATCACAAACTGGGTACTCGGGCTCACTAGGGGTGTACCGACTCCTGGAGGGGCCACTTATGGTCCAAGCGCAATATCAAGCCTTCTCGTGGCATAATCAATAGGCTCTCGGCCTCATATCAAGCCACCTCGTGGCATAACAACTCAGACCCTCAGCCTCATAATCATAAATCACTATAACACTGAAGTGGCACGCAGCCCAATCCCATAATAACCTCACAACACAGGCCCTCAGCCCTACTCAGTTAGAAATATCTAAAAGTCACTTGAGCACAGTAAAATATGATGCTCAACCCAAAATATCATTTAAGATGTCAAAACAGTGTAAACATGGTTGAGTTATGAAAATAGTAGAATGCAACATGACTGAGTACAAACATGAAATCAAATCAGTGAGGAATAGTAGTGAAAATCCCCTAAGAGTCCAAAACAGTTGGCACGAGGCCCAAATATGGCCCAAAACATGATGATAGCAAATCGTTTTTGATCAAATACGCGGTAAAGCACTCATACGGGATAAACCAAGTCACAATCCTCAATGGTTCACGACCCCACGCTCGTCATCTAGCGTGTGTGTCACTTCAAAATAGTACAACAATGTGAAATTTGGGGTTTCATACCCTCAGGACAATATTTACAATCATTACTTACCTCTATCTGGTCCAAACGCTAGCCCGCAATGCCTTTGCCTCTTGTCTCGGCCTCAAATCACATCAAATCTATCCAAAATCAGAATCATGATGTTAAGGTATGCTAAAGGAACGAAGCCCACGCGAAAACAATCAAATTGCAACAAAATTCCAGAAATTAACCAAACTCTACCCCCGGGCCAACGTCTCGGAATTTGACAAATTTTACATTAATAGAATCCTTATTCCGCCACGAGTTCATGCATATCAAAAGTACCAAAATCGGACCTCAAATGGCCCCTCAAATCACCACTCAAAGCTCTCCAATTAACCAAGCCCTAATTCCTAAATTTACCACCGATTTTCCCTTAAATTTCATGCTAACAAAGATAAAAATCACCGTAATAATGAGCTTAGGAACCAAGGACCTTATCTCAATGAATCCCTCTGAAAATCTCCTTTGAAATGGCTCCCAAAAGCTTCACCCCGAATGAAATATTGAGAAAAATGGCCAAAAATCGCGAAGGGTGAAATATATATTTTCTAACCCAGGTATTCCGCACCTGCAATCGTTTCACCTCATCTACGGTACCGCTTCTGCAGCCAAAGCACCGCATCTGCGGTTTCCACTTAAAACTCTAATATCGCATGTGCGATCGAACACCCACACCTGTGATACTGTATTTGTGCTCAAATAGTCGCTTCTATGGTTCAATCTCCCATTGCCATTTCCGCATATGCGACCCACTGGGCACTTCTGCGAGCCCGCACCTGCGGTCCCCTAGCCGCATGTGCGGTTATGACAGTAGACTCATCTTCAGACACAAACTCCCAATTCCTAACTTTCCGTCAACCATCCAAAATCACCCCGAGGCCCCTAGGAACCCAACCAAAAGCACAAACAAGTCACATACCACTATCCAAACTTATACCAATCCTCAAAACACCTCAAACAATATCGAATCAACCAAATCACATCAGATTCAAGCCTAAGGTTCTAAAAATCTTTCGAATTCCGCTTTTGATCAAAAAGTCTATCAAACCATGTCCGAATGACCTGAAATTTTCACACACATCACAAATGACAAAATGCACCTACTGCAACTCCCGAAATTCCATTCCGACCCCTATATCAAAATCTCACCTAACAACCGGAAAGCGCCAAAATTCTATTTTCGCTAATTCAAGCCCAAATCTACCACAGACCTCCAAAATGCATTCCGATCATGCTCCTAAGTCCCAAATCATCTCCTGAAGCTATCTGAACCATCAGAATGCACATATGAGCCCTTTTTCACATAAGTCAATATTCAGTCGACTTTTCCAACTTAAGCTTATTCAAAAGAGACTAAGTGTCTCAAACCTTACCAAAACCATTCTGGATTCAAACCGACTAACCCGATACCCCATAACATGGATAAAAAAACATAAAGAAACAAAAATGTGGGAACAAAGCGGTAACACATGAAATGACCGGCCAGGTCGTTACATCCTCCCCCTCTTAAACAAATGTTCGTCCTCGAATGGGTCAAGAAACATACCTAAAGACTCAAACAGGTGAGGATATCTGCTCCGCATCTCTCGATCAGTCTCCCAGGTAGCCTCCTCCATGGGCCAACCTCTACACTACACTTTCACCGAAGCTATATCCTCTGATCTCAACTTTCGAACCTGATGCTCCAAAATAGCCACTAGCTCCACATCATAAGTCAAATCACCATCCAACTGAACCGTGCTGAAATCTAGAACATGAGACGGATCCCCAATATACTTTTGGAGCATAGAAACATGAAATACCAGATGCACACTCGATAATCTGGTTGGCAAAGAAAGCTCATAAGCCACCTCCCCAATCCTTTGAAGTACCTCAAAAGGACCAATGAACCGAGGACTCAATTTACCTTTCTTCCAAAATCTCATAATATCCTTCATGGGAAAAACCTTCAATAGAACTTTCTCACCAACCATGTAGGACACATCCTGAACCTTCCTGTCAGCATAAATCTTTTGTCTCGACTGCACTATACGAAGCCTCTCCTGAATCACCTTCATTTTTTCTAAAGCATCCTACACCAAGTCTGTACCCAATAGCTTATCCTCACCCGGCTCAAACCAACCGACCGTAGATCTACACTTTCTCCCATACAAAGCCTCATATGGAGCTATCTGAATACTCGACTGATAACTGTTTTTTTAAAGCAAACTCTGCGAGCGATAGAAACTGATCCCATGACCCTTGTTTACCATGAAAATGATAATAACAATTAAATTTACTAATGAGACTCTAAAAATACATGATCTATTTTTATGCTAGTGTTTACGTAGTTGATGCTGTCACACCTCATTTCTCCGAGCTTTTATACGGCTTTTACTACACCCTGGGAAGGAATATAATAAAGAAAAGAGTTTTTCCAATTTAAGTACAATCGAAATGAGATTCGTTTTTATTTAAGATTCAGAGTCGCCACTTGGGAGATTTATGGTGTCCTAAGTCACCGGTTTGAATCCCGAATCGAGGAAAGGTTTGACTCTGTTTAACAGTCGCGAACCAGAAATTCGGGTAAGGAATTCTGTTAACCCGGGAGAAGGTGTTGGGCATTCCCGAGTTCCGTGGTTCTAGCACAGTCGCTCAACTATTATATANTAAAAATCGCGCCTAAAGCGACTATCGTATTGTTATCTTTTGGGAAGGCCGTGAAATTCGCTAAACGACCTATCCCGAATACTAAGTGTTTTATTAAGTAATTAATGAGGGCCCCGCAATTGTATATTATAATTTGGCGAGGCTCGTCTCATTTTATTATTAAGGCCAACTAACAATCTAAAATTCTCTATTTATTTGTCTCTAATAGTCAATTAATTCACGAATATAAATTCGAATCTCGAATTCAAGTCCGAGTTTAAACAAAAGGGTAAAACCTTTTAGCTTAAACCTGCTACCTAATTCAAGACCCAATTTTATATTTATGGATTAATTTTCCATGTTCTTACTTGTATATTTTATTACATTTGGACTTCCAATTCTTACTCAAACCTCAACAGCGTTTTTAAGCCTCAAGCTTGGCCCTGTAGATTAATAGAAGATACAACTCATGCATCCATATCAGATTTAACTATCAGCAATTAATCGATTCTATTTTTTATACGACCAATTGAACCAGCCAGTTTCACAAATTAATGGACGGACGTGATCTCACATGCTTGTGATTGTGCTATGTTTAATTCTAACAAATCCAGAATTCCAATACTCCCATTTTTTACTATTACTTTTTGATCAAGCAATTGATAATAGTCAACTGATCACCTTGAAATTAATCGCTATAGTAAAACCAATCCAGTACTGATATTACTTCACTCTAATTTTAATGATTAGGATAACAAAACAAAACAACGATACCAATAAATTTGAATTAATAAGCTATAAGATCACTATGATTTAACACAATCCTGTTGATGAAAGTAAAATAATACTAAGTGATTCATCTCACTTCTAAATGGCCCGTAAATGCCTTACAGTGGAGATGATCAACAAAATTTAATGGATTGTTCTATCAAATTAACAGAAGACCAAAGTGTATATGACTTTAACGAATCACAACACATACAATTCACACAGTCCTATTTATCCATTTATAATGAAATTTTAGATCAACTACAATTCAAACTGAATAAATTCAATAGGCAGATAGCAGAGCAGAACTTCATTCACTCAAAACTTGAGAATACAATAGTGTACGTGATATGTGAAATTCAGAAGAAGAAGAGAGTGTCAGCAATGTTTTTGTTGGAAATTTATCCAAAAAATAGCAACATCAACCAAACTAAGCAGTATATCGTCACAGAACAGGACAGGAATTAATTTTGAAAAACAGAAATGCAGACAGACTCAACAGATCACTTCAACACACTTGAAACACACTCCTAATTCTCAAAGCTGAACCTAGATGCATATGAAATCTCACTGGACCCAAAACACAACTGAAATTCAAACTAATTAGGCCCCAAACTCATCTGAACCAGTCATTAATCACTTCTCAACACCTTTAGAATTATAGCCTCAAGCCGAAATGAAAAATACAAAGGAAAACTGAGAATTATTAACACTAGTAATGAAATAGTGAAATTGTTTTTGATTTTTTCATTTCTGTTGTTTTTGTATTTTTGTATATGTGAATTCAAATGCAGATTTTGAAACTAAGGAGAAGAAGAACTGCTCAGTGAAGTTTTTCTGGCAGGATTTCAAATCTAGAAGAAGAAATTGGATCTGAAATTCTTAATTTCAGATCTGAAACCTGAATTGGCGAAGTTAGTATTTTGGCGAATTCCAGTTGATAGGTGAGATTTTGATCCGGGTCGGAATGGAATTCCGAAAGTTGTTGTAGCTTCGATATGTGATTTGTGATGTGTGTGCAAAATTTCAAGTCATTCGGACATCGTTTGATTGGGTTTTTGATCGAAAGTGCATTTCGAAAGTTTTTGAAGAAACTTAGGCTTGAATCCGATGTGATTTGATGGTTTTAGCATTGTTTGATGTATTTTGATGATTGTAACAAGTTTGAATGACGTTATGAAATATGTTGGTGCTTTTGGTTGAGGTCCCGGGGGCCTCGGGGTGATTTCGGATGGCTAACGGGAAGTTTTGAACTTGTGTAAAGGGAAAAGTGTTGCCGCTTCTGCAGAATTTGGACCGCAAAAGCGAGGCCGCTTAAGCATTGGAATGACCGCAGAAGCGGTGAGGAGGCCTGGGCGCCGGGTTTCGCAGAAGCGAAGTGTAGCCGCAGAAGCGGAATCGCTTCTGCGATGTTGTGATCGCAAAAGCGGTTGGGTTCGAGAGTTAGGTTTCCACAGAAGCGGAAGGAAGGCCACTGAAGCGGTCCTACAGAAGCGGGATGGGGACCGCATAAGCAAAAATGCTGGGCTAATTATTAAATATTTCCTCCGCGAGCTAGGTATTATTTTCCACCATTGTTGAGCATCTTGAGAGCTTTTTGGAAGCAAATGAAGAGGGTTTCGACTGGAGTTAATTGGAGGTAAGATTTTTGAGTTAAAAATATGATTATTATGTGAAATTAACCTAGAAATTCATGGAATTAAGCCTAAAATTGATGGACTAAGGCTTGAGTTTTTGATATTTCAAATTGGGATTTGATAGGTCATTTGAGCTCGAATTTGGGAGTTCTTGGTATGTATGAACTCGTGGCGAGATGAGGAATCCGGTAATGTGAGTTTTGTAATTTTTCGAGAAGTGGGCCCGGGGCTCGAGTTTTGCTAGTTCTGAGATTTTTGCTATTTCTCGATTGTTTTCGATTGGGTATTGTTCCCTTTGCATATTGTGATGTATTCGCTTTGATTTTGGTTAGGTACGACGCGTGTGGAGGTCGATTTGAGGAGCAAAGGCTTCGCGAGGTAGAGACTTCATCGTTTTGAGGTGAGTAATGCTTGTAAATGATATCCTGAGGATTTGAAATCCTAGATTGCACATCGTGCTGCCATATTGAGGCGAGACACGCATTCTATGACGAGTGCAGGGTCGTTTGCTATTGGGGATCGTGACTTGGTCCATCCCGAGTGAGATTTCTTCTATATTGGTGATTGAGACACATACTATATTGATGCTAATTGGGCTTATTGCCATGTGTGGGGCCTTGTGCCGACCTGTAGAACCCTTCGGGGATTGATATTACTTTTTTAGCATATTTTGCATATCATTTGGCTTCAGTCCAAGGTTTTAAATATTGTTTTTGCAAACTCAGCCATACTCCTAAGTTTAAAAAACTTAAATGATATTTTAAATAATAATTCGGGCTGAGAACTACTGTTTTATAAATGCCTAATGGGCTTATGATGATTTCTGGACTGAGCATGGATCGGGATGCGCGCCGCAGCAATGATTTTGAAACAGTGGTAACAATGACACTGTATGATGTGACTTGAAACAGTGGTAACAATGACACTGTATGATGTAAATTGGTCAGGTAACAATGATTGACCGATCAGGTAATAATGACTGACCAGGAATTAATTGATGCCACGAGATGGCTTGATATTGCGCTTGGGCTATAGGAGCCCCTCCGGAGTCTACACACCCACAGTGAGCGCGGGTACCCATCTAGAACGGACAAATTTTAGACAATGGTAACAATGGCATTGTTATACGTGTTTTGGTCAGGTAACAATGACTGATCAGTCAGACAACAATGACTGACCAGTGGTAACAACGGCACTGTAACATGTATTTTTTGGTCAGGTAACAATGACTGACCGTTCAGGTAACAATGATTGACCAGGAACATAAATTATGCCCGAGGGGCCGGAACTATTTTTGAGATATTGCCCGAGGGGCGAACTTTGATGCGCTCATCTTGCATATTTACTTGTATTTTTACCTGTTATACTGTGGTAATTGTGCCCAAAGTGCGGATTTTCTGTGCTTATCATGACTAACTGTTCGAAATCATTCTCGTAATTATTGAAAAGATCACTTTCAAAAGAGATTTGAACTAAGCCAAGGTATTTCACAGATTTCACTGTTTTCTCAGAAAATTTTACTCGGCTTCTATACAGCATGTTGGTTGCTTTGCGTGATTTCTTGCTGCTCAGTTATTATTTACTTTTATTGCTCACTGAGTTGGAGTACTCACTTTACTCCCTGCAGCTCGCGTGCAGATGCAGGTACTGGTTTACCCGGTAGCGGGTTTGAGCTGGTTGAGGATTTTTCTATTGTAGTCGAGCAAGGTGACCGCCAGCGTTCGCGGCACCAGATTTCTTCTTTTGATTCTAAATTTTTAATCCATGTATTACAGGCCTTGTAGTTGACTTAAAAATCCTTCTAGATGCTCGTGACTTGTGACACCCCGGTCGGGCTGTATCGGGATGGTTCCCTGTTTTATTATTTTTCTTCCGCACATATGATAATTTTACTAATGTTTTAGACTTATTTATGCTAAGTAAGTATTAAAGAGGTATTGATGTCTGTTGGCTGGCCTTGTCTTCACGAGAGGCGCCATCACGATCGGGTTTGGGAGTTGGATCGTGACAAGTTGGTATCAGAGCCTAGGTTACTAGGTCTCACGTGTCATGAGAAGGTTTAGTAGAGTCTCGCGGATCGATACGGAGACGTCTGTATTTATCCTCGAGAGGCTGCAGAACCTTTAGGAAAGCTTCACATTCTTGAAATTCTTATCGTGCGTCCTTGATTCAGCTTGAAAGGGAACTCTTGAAATTCCTTCCGCACGTCTGTATGGGCTCATGAGCGCTCAGTATTATATGTGCCTTGATGATTTATGATTCTCCGATCGAGGGGTGAGATGTAATCTTTTTGAGTATGTGGGGCCAGTTTGGAGGACTTGAGGCCGGATCTTTGCCTATGGCTTGAGCACCTAGGTGCTGATTGTGTGAGCAAGTGCTTTGAACTTATATGTTCGACATTGTTCCTATTAGCCGGAATGGCGGTTTGGTATTCATGTGATGAGTATGTTAGTACTGCGGGATGTATCTATGTGATCTTGGTAGTGATGAAGGAGTCTGCTGGATAATAGATGAACTATTAAGTGTTCGATTCCTATTGTGATTTGATGTGTAGCCCGAATTATGGGCGCGTGAGGAATATCTTCGTGCCTCCTAGTTGGGAAGTGAAGTGCATTACATGTGGCGGTATGAGTTCAGACTCAAGAAGACTAAATGACTGCATTATGTGTATGACAGCGGAAGGTGAGCTGAAACACTAAATTGAGGCGAAGCAGGTGGGTTATCTCCTGCGGAGCGTTCTTAAGTGGTATGATCCTTATGTGTATGTTAGAAGATCTCCTGTGTTATTGAAGGGTACATGTTGTGATTTGAAAAAAATTCTGGTCGCTCAAGAGGGTGGACTCAACCGATGTGGGGATGAATACGAGGTTTGTAGAGGATTACAGTACCAGATGATCTATGTATTCACAAACTTGTAAATGATTTGGGTTTAATATCACTATGGTATTGTGGCATCATTAGAGTAGAAGCATTATGGGTTATTGAGTATGTCCCGATATATGGCTTTGAGCTAAGTTGGGGAGGTTGCTGTTGATTAGCTGATCGCACGGTCATGTGCTATGTTGGTTCCGCTTCGAGGTATGCTGGCGGATCAGTCCTGGTTACAGAAAATGAGCCAAGGATGGCACGAGTGAAGCAAAATTTTGACAAAGGTTATATGGTGCTTCGTAGATGTGGGGAAATAATAAGATGTCTTGAGCTGTTGTTGATAAAGAATGTTCAGTGTATAGAGAAGGAAGATGTTTGTTTGTATTGGAAGAAGATCACATCCTTCGGTGTTTGAGTGCTAATAAGGCACAAGTAGTTCTGTTCGTTAAGTCAGGTAAATAACAGTTTGAATAAGAGTGAATGACTATCGAGAATGATTCTAATGTGTTCAAGATTTTTCATGTAACGATCAGGTGTTTTAAGGTTGTGTATATGGTTAAAGACTGTTTTTTCATTGGAAAATGTCAAGACTTGTGGTATTTTTATGTTAAGTATGGGATTCTATGCATCAGTATCAGGAAAATAAAGGTAACGGAGTTGGATTCACAGGAAGTTCTTCATAGTAGATTATTTTGGGAATGTGGTGTTCCTGGGAATATTTGAGAGAGTATTCAGTGGCTTGTGAGTCTTAGACAGTGTGGTCTTGTGCTTGGGTCTTGTGTAGTGAGCCTGAGTTGAGGAACCCTGGTGCTACAGCAAGAGGGAATATCAAGTTGAAATGAATCAGAAGGAAACCTAGATAAATGAAGTAGCTTGTTTGTGGACCGAGTCGGTATGGTAAGGATATGATTAATTCTTTGTGTGTGTTTGAGGCAATGAGTTCGTACAGGTATTTTACAGCAAAGCTCTTGAGTTCTGATAGCTTGTTTAGCTTGGTCTAGTTAGAAGGATTCAGTCCTGACAGTTTAGCCTGTGCAAATGGAATTGGGAGAGAATTCTTGTTTGGTTTCATCGTGGTTTGGAGATGTATATTTTCTATGGACACGCGGAGCATGGAGTGTGTAATGATTTTTCTTCTAAATGGGATCTATGAAAGTTCTTGACTAGTTGAGTTCGTCAATGTCTGCGGCAGGAAGGGAGATAAAAGTTCTCATGTTGTCCTTGGAGGGTATAGTATATGCGGTATGTTGTAGAGGACCGAGACTGGCGTGTGCGAGGTTTCGATTCAGTTCTGAAAGGAAGTTCATAAAACTCTTAGGCAATGGGTAGCCTCAGATGACCAAGGAAATGATACGGCTAATTGGAAGTGATTTGATAAGAGTATACGTCTCAGGAAAGGGTAATGTGATTAGACTGATGATACTCCGGTGGTATTGCGACATTTTCTCATTAGATCGACTGTTGATATCTGAGTTTGTTTGATGGCACAGGAGAATTTTAGAATATCTTTCGTGGAATGATTGGGTAATCGAGGTGTAATATGTATTCATACTGCGGAATTTGGGATCAGGTACGGTGATTCGTGTGCTATATGGAGTTGGAGACTGGGAGTTCTCATGTTCAGGCTATGTAGTGGTTGTGGATCATGTGTATGGGCACCGTTTAGTGGCTATTGGGATTTGGAGGCTCGAGTGGATCTTTATTTGCTGGTATGTTAAATTTTGGATGTGATGTTGAAATTCAGACTGGTTGTCTTAGTGTTATGTGATTCTGAACTAATACGCTACGGGCTATGCCGAAAATGCCATGGGTTGAGTGGCGAGGTACATCGGGTTATGTTCTAGCAGAGTGGTTTGTATTCCAAAGACTAGCGGATGGCTTGGGAGGACTGCTTTTCTTAATTGGGCCTTCGTGATGGATGTTAGTGTAGAGGTTTTTTTTACCATTGGTTCAGTTCCGATGTGAGGGACTTTTCGGATGCATTTCTTGTGGCCGGGCATGTCGCCGAGCGAGGTTGTGGATTTCGATACTGATTTGGTGCTGGGCACGTATCGTACGGGTTCGGCAGGAGCTGTAGTAGTGGAAGGAGTAGCTTCGGGCTCCTTGGTAATGAGTTCGTTGGCAGGCTGACGTGGCTACGTATTCAGCTTAAGTTTCTATTCTATGTTGTGAGACGTTATAATTTGTTAATTATGGGCACATGTGGTGCAGTTCTATTAGGGATTCATAGTGAAAGTCGAGCAGGAAGAGTAATTGGGTGTTGTTCGGTAAATGGATTATTGGTTATGACATATCGGGTTACTTGTCGTATGTTATTTGTTTCACCATGGGTGTAATGAATTGCTGGGGTTCCAAACATCAAATTGTGCGTGGCTGTTGATTTTAAGCATAGCGACTTGAGGTGCTTTATGTGTGAGTGTGTGTTGATAGGATCGCGCATTATAGCGAGGCTACGTGGAGTTATGACCCTTCTGGGTAGATTCAGGTATTCTATTTCTATGATGTGAGACGGGGTCTCAGCCCTATGTTGTGATGGTACTGATGAGCTTGAGGTACAGCTCTTTCGTTGAGTTATTTTTCATGAATTGAGTATGTTCAGACTGTTTCTCATTGGTACGTGTATTATGCAAGATGTGGCTTAGGTCTGTGTTGAGGTGTCATATCACCAGAGTGATGTGTTGGATTCGAGGTGATCGTTGGAGTCATTAATGAATACGAACAGATTTGATTTCAGCTTGTTAGAAGGATAACATCGAGGTTCGGCCCGAAAATCCGTTGTGGTATTAGTTAAAGGGAAGTGACTTCATGAATGGTTGATCTGAGAAATGAATACGGTTTATCGCGTGTTTCATTTGTCGTTGGCAGTACATGAAAGTGTTGGAATAAGGCTTTAACTAATAAGAGGTTTTCTATCAGTATTTGGTTATTGTGGGCAACTGTTGTGAATAGAGGCTATCGTTTCGGGTGTTTGGATCATATGGTATATCATATGACTTCACCCGAGGTTGCAGGTATGGGTTATTATAGCTGGTTCGAGACTATTCAAAGTATAGGCGAGGTTTTGATCGTATTGATGGTTTCAGCAGTGAAAAGGTAGATCTATGATTTATGGGCTAGACTGGATTGTGTAATTTCGGTTAAGATGTGTTATCGGACCTATGCGAGATAGGGTGGTGAGGGATCACCCCAGGTATATTCTTGGTAAGGTCATCCAGCTATTGGGTTGCTCTAAATACAACTCTGGGTACGCTCGAGGATGAGCGTTTGTTTAAGTTGGGGAGGATGTGACGACCCGACCCGTCGTCTCATGTGTCACTGCTCCGTTTCCCCCATTTTTATGCTCCTTCATGTTTTGTTATCGGTATGTGGTGTGTTAGAGTTGATTTGGATTGGTTTTGATAAGAAATGAGACACTTAGTCTCTTTAAGGAAGGCTTAAGTTGGAACAGTCAACCAGACATTGACTTATGAGTTATAGGGCTCGGATGTGATTTCCGATATTTCGGTTAGTTCGGGGGATGATTTGTGACTTAGGAGCGTGATCGAAATTAATTTTGGAGGTCCGGTGTAGAATTAGGCTTGAATTGGCGAAGTTAGTATTTTGGCGAATTCCGGTTGATAGGTGAGATTTTGATCCGAGGGTCGGAATGGAATTCCGAGAGTTGTTGTAGCTTCGATATGTGATTTGTGATATGTGTGCAAAATTTCAGGTCATTCGGACGTCGTTTGGTTGGGTTTTTTTGAAGAAACTTAGGCTTGAATCCGATGTGATTTGATGGTTTTAGCATTGTTTGATGTGTTTTGATGATTGTAACAAGTTTGAATGACGTTATGGAATATGTTGGTGCTTTTGGTTAAGGTCCCAGGGGCCTCGGGGTGATTTCGGATGGCTAACGGGAAGTTTTGAACTTGTGTAAAGGGAAAAGTGTTGTTGCTTCTGGTATTTCCGCTTCTGCGGAATTTGGACCGCAGAAACGAGGCCGCTTAAGCGATGGAATGACCGCAGAAGCGGTGAGGAGGCCTGGGCACCTGGTTCCGCAGAAGCGAAGTGTAGCCGCAAAAGCGGAATCGCTTCTGCGATGTTGTGACCGCAAAAATGGTTAGGTTCGAGAGTTGGGTTTCAGCAGAAGCGGAAGGAAGGGCGTTGAAGCGGTCCCGCAGAAGCGGGATGGGGACCGCATAAGCGAAAATGCTGGGCTAATTATTAAATATTTCCTCCGCGAGCTAGGTATTATTTTCCACCATTTTTGAGCATCTTGAGAGCTTTTTGGAAGCAAATGAAGAGGGTTTCGACTGAAGGTAAGATTTTTGAGTTAAAAACATGATTATTATGTGAAATTAACCTAGAAATTCATGGAATTAAGCCTAAAATTGATGGACTAAAGCTTTAGTTTTTTATATTTCAAATTGGGATTTGATAAGCCATTTGAGCTCGAATTTGGGAGTTCTTGGTATGTATGAACTCGTGGCGAGACGAGGAATCCGGTAATGTGAGTTTTGTAATTTTTTGAGAAGTGGGCCCGGGGCTCGGGTTTTGCTAGTTTCGAGATTTTTGCTATTTCTTAATTGTTTTCGATTGGGTATTGTTCCCATTGCATATTGTGATATATTCGCTTTGATTTTGGTTAGGTACGACGTGTGTGGAGGTCAATTTGAGGGGCAAAGGCTTCGCGAGCTAGAGACTTCACCGTTTCGAGGTGAGTAATGCTTGTAAATGATATCCTTAGGGTTTGAAACCCCGGATTGCATGTCCTGATGCTATATTGAGGCGAGACACGCATTCTATGACGAGTGCGGGGTCGTTTGCTATTGGGGATCATGACTTGGTCCATCCCGAGTGATATTTCTTCTACATTGGTGATTGAGACACATACTATATTGATGCTAATTGGGCTTATTGCCATGTGTGGGGCCTTGTGCCGACCTATAGAACCCTTCGGGGATTGATATTACTTTTTTAGCATATTTTGCATATCATTTGGCTTCAGTCCAAGGTTTTAAATACTGTTTTTGCAAACTCAGCCATACTCCTAAGTTTTAAAAACTTAAATGATATTTTAAATGATAATTCGGGCTGAGAACTACTGTTGTATAAATGCCTAATGGTCTTATGATGATTTCTGGACTGAGCATGGATCGGGCTGCGCGCCGCAACAATGATTTTGAAACAGTGGTAACAATGACACTGTATGATGTGACTTGAAACTATGGTAACAATGACACTGTATGATGTGACTTGAAATAGTGGTAACAATGACACTGTATGATGTAAATTGGTGAGGTAACAATGACTGACCGGTCAGGTAACAATGACTGACCAGGAATTAATTGATGCCACGAAATGGCTTGATATTGCGCTTGGGCTGTAGGAGCCCCTCCGGAGTCTACACACCCACAGTGAGCGCGGGTACCCATCTAGAACGGACAAATTTTAGACAATGGTAACAATGGCACTGTTATATGTGTTTTGGTCAAGTAACAATGACTGACCAGTCAGACAACAATGACTGACCAGTGGTAACAATGGCACTGTAACACGCGCTTTTTGGTCAGGTAACAATGACTGACTGGTCAGGTAACAATGACTGACCAGGAACATAATTTATGCCCGAGGGGCCGGAACTATTTTTGAGATATTTCCCCAGGGGCGAACTTTGATGCGCTCATCTTGTATATTTACTTGTATTTTTACCTGTTACACTGTGGAAATTGTGCCCAAGGGGCGGATTTTTGTGCTTATCATGACTGACTGTTTGAAATCATTCTCGTAATTATTGAAAAGATCACTTTCAAAAGAGATTTGAACTAAGCCAAGGTATTTCACAGATTTCACTGTTTTCTCAGAAAATTTTACACGGCTTCTATACAGCATGTTGGTTACTTTGCGTGATTTTTTGATGCTCAGTTATTATTTACTTTTATTACTCACTGAGTTGGAGTACTCACTTTACTCCCTGCACCTCGCGTGTATGCAGTTACTGGTTTACCCAGTAGCGGGTTTAAGCTGGTTGAGGATTTTGCTATTGTAGCCGAGCAAGGTGACTGCCAGCGTTCGCTACACCAGATTTCTTCTTTTGATTCTAAATTTTTAATCCATGTATTACAGGCCTTGTAGTTGACTTAAAAATCCTTCTAGATACTCGTGACTTATGACATCCCGGTCGGGCTGTATCGGGATGGTTCCCTGTTTTAGGATTATTCTTTCGCACATATGATAATTTTACTAATGTTTTAAACTTATTTATGCTAAGTAAGTATTAAAGAGGTATTGATGTCTGTTAGCTGTATTTGTCTTCACGAGAGGCGCCATCACGACCGGGTTTGGGAGGTGGGTCGTGACAATGTTATAATAATATATTATTGCATAAACTATATACTATTGAATTATATAATATATATAAAAATAGCATATGATATAAGAAAATTATATCTTATGTTCTTCATTCATTATTATACTATTACATTAAAATAGTATAGTATTACGGTATATTTTATACTATTACTATATATTGTTGCAGTATATTGCACATTATTACAATATACCGTTACAGTATATTATATACCATAATAGTATATTGTTGCAGTATAGCTATATACTCCTACAGTATATTATATATCGTAATGGTATATTGTTAGGCAAATATGTTCTTCTTCAATTATTACAGTATACCGTTGCAGTATATTGTATATTATTACAGTATATTATTACAATATAGCTATATACTCCTATAGCATATTATATACCATAGGTGTATACTATTTGGTAACTGTGTTCTTCTTCGATTTTCAACTGAAAGATTCAATCTCAATCAACTCCAAATGCGATCAAATTCCAGTATGATCTTCCAGAAAACACTATAAGTAATATTTAATAACACACACTTTGAATCAAACAAGAAATCTTTAAAAATAAAAATTGAGCTTCAAACTCTACAATGGTGGATATTCAAACACCCATAATGATTTAGATCTGGGACGCTTACTCGAAGGTACTATAAGTGTCATGAACCTAAACCACCTCGGTTGCGATGGCGCCTATCACAGTACTAGGCAAGCCGATTCAACACTAATACATAAAGTTCTTTTGTAAATTTATCTCCAAATCAGTTATGAACACAAGTCATTCATTAATATAACAAAGTACGCGAAAGAAAACAAATACGCAAATACATCCACACTGCCCGATCCTGGTGTCACTAGTCATGAGCCACTATGATACTGTCCAGTACTGTCTACTCAATACAAGAAGAAAAGACTGAAGTAAATAACACTAAGGATAGGAAGAAGAAAGGCAGGGCTACGAACGGCGTGCAGCTACCTTGCTATCTCCGAAAATACTCATAAGTTGCTGAAAGCTCTCACTCTAATGCTTTGGAACCTGGATCTGCACACATGGTGCAGGGAGTAACATGAGTACGCCAACTCAGTAAGTAACCAAAGTAAATAGAGGCTGAGTGCAGTGACGAGCATTTAAATTATATACATAATCTAACATATAATCTCAATAGAAATATCAAATTTAAATCTGTAGCTCAATTTCCAAACAAGTCGTAAAAACTCCAGTTTCAATAGAAGCTCTGTCGCGCCCCCCTTTTCCTTCGCAGAGAAAGTCCGGATTTCAACATTCATGGGGTAATAACTCATTTCCTTTTGGGATTTGGGTATTTAAAGAGTTGTCACCTAATGGATTATGGTGTGTTAGGGCACCTAGAGCGATTAAATCTTAGACTAGTTTGCATTACCAAGATTTAGGATAAGGGCTCGAAATAACCTTGAGGGGAAGGTGTTAGGCACCCCTCGCAGTTCACAATGGAAGGTCTCGGCCAAACTTATACTTATGTAAATTAGTCCTTTTAACGAATAAATAGTTTAAGCACGTACTTGCAAGTAAAGGCATATTTTGACACATGCATGATTCACGTAATGGAACAAGATATTTGAATAACTTGTACATATGTAAAGAAAAAGTAAATTCAGTTAAAAAAATGAGAGTTGGGAAAGAGGGGTCCTGGGTTGGTTAGCCTACAGGATCATACCCACACAACGCCTGGTAACACTCCTCAACGAGGGGCTACTCGTGACATTAGCACGTAGTCATCGTATCCTTACTACCCAATTCCCCCCCCCCCCGGTCATAGCCTAAAGCGTTCTAGTAACCTTGATAGATATCCTATGCGTGCACTACCCGTCCCGTCCTCGTGGCCCTTGAGGTATTTAGGACCTCTAATATTAGGTAGTTTTACCTCCACAAACATAACAAGCAGGTGCACGTCTCAAACAACAGTTTCAAGAATTTAAGAGTAAACCCTAGAACATGATATCTAGATGAGTAGAGATTATACAGTGCTGAATTAAGGCCAAAGTGTCAAAGAACTGAATCCTTCTNCACTAGTCATGAGCCACTATGATACTGTCCAGTACTGTCTACTCAATACAAGAAGAAAAGACTGAAGTAAATAACACTAAGGATAGGAAGAAGAAAGGCAGGGCTACGAACGGCGTGCAGCTACCTTGCTATCTCCGAAAATACTCATAAGTTGCTGAAAGCTCTCACTCTAATGCTTTGGAACCTGGATCTGCACACATGGTGCAGGGAGTAACATGAGTACGCCAACTCAGTAAGTAACCAAAGTAAATAGAGGCTGAGTGCAGTGACGAGCATTTAAATTATATACATAATCTAACATATAATCTCAATAGAAATATCAAATTTAAATCTGTAGCTCAATTTCCAAACAAGTCGTAAAAACTCCAGTTTCAATAGAAGCTCTGTCGCGCCCCCCTTTTCCTTCGCAGAGAAAGTCCGGATTTCAACATTCATGGGGTAATAACTCATTTCCTTTTGGGATTTGGGTATTTAAAGAGTTGTCACCTAATGGATTATGGTGTGTTAGGGCACCTAGAGCGATTAAATCTTAGACTAGTTTGCATTACCAAGATTTAGGATAAGGGCTCGAAATAACCTTGAGGGGAAGGTGTTAGGCACCCCTCGCAGTTCACAATGGAAGGTCTCGGCCAAACTTATACTTATGTAAATTAGTCCTTTTAACGAATAAATAGTTTAAGCACGTACTTGCAAGTAAAGGCATATTTTGACACATGCATGATTCACGTAATGGAACAAGATATTTGAATAACTTGTACATATGTAAAGAAAAAGTAAATTCAGTTAAAAAAATGAGAGTTGGGAAAGAGGGGTCCTGGGTTGGTTAGCCTACAGGATCATACCCACACAACGCCTGGTAACACTCCTCAACGAGGGGCTACTCGTGACATTAGCACGTAGTCATCGTATCCTTACTACCCAATTCCCCCCCCCCCGGTCATAGCCTAAAGCGTTCTAGTAACCTTGATAGATATCCTATGCGTGCACTACCCGTCCCGTCCTCGTGGCCCTTGAGGTATTTAGGACCTCTAATATTAGGTAGTTTTACCTCCACAAACATAACAAGCAGGTGCACGTCTCAAACAACAGTTTCAAGAATTTAAGAGTAAACCCTAGAACATGATATCTAGATGAGTAGAGATTATACAGTGCTGAATTAAGGCCAAAGTGTCAAAGAACTGAATCCTTCTTGCCTACTGATTCTTTAAACCTTCTGAATGTGAGCAGTTACAAATGACAAGGCGCAGTTTCATAGTTTATAGAGTTTTGGTCGCTCTACAGGTTTGCCTGGGCGCATAATAGTGATGTCCTATAAGCATGATATCTATATTGATTAGGAGTGCAGTAAACGGTAAAATGATTTTTAAACGACAACTTGAGACCCTATAGGCATACTTTCTAGCAGTATCAATTTAATGTTGTGTTTGAAAACTTATTAAAGAATCGGACAGATTAATTAATTAAACCGATTCAGAATAAACAAACAAAAATTGAATTGTCTTTTCTAACTGAACTGTTTTAAGTCCTATAGGCATAATTTCTAGTTAAAGGTAAAACAAACAACATCCATTTAACCAAAGTGAAACCCTTATAGACATGATTTCTATAGAGCTGATTTAACCCTATAGGCATGATCTCTATTATTAAAGCCATTTTAGATCCTATAGGCATGGTTTCTAATTGTGTGGAAGTAAAGTAAATATAACAAACACATTTTGAATAAACATGGACCCTATAGGCATAGTATCTACCCAATTTTACCCACGATATATATATACTACCCTCTCTTTTTCACTAATCACCCCTACTATTTATTTATAATAATTATTATAGACCAATGAATTAAATAAAAATTTACATAAATAAACAAAAAATAATCTATAGGTAGACTGCAGTTGGCCCAAATGATTTCCAATCCCCAGTAGTCTCAAATGCCAAAGTTCCATAGCCAATTTCATGTCTAGGTGCATCAAAATTCCTCACACCTAGACCTTTTCTCAAATAATAAGTAATTTAGGTGCAGTGTGGAAAGGCCAGCTCTGAGATGCCAGAGTTCAGAGAGATCTCAAGGATCTCAAGGCAGTACACATATCAGAGGGGTAGGACCTTGTATTCTAAGAGTAGGTGGAAGTGAATAATAACTTGAAAGAGTTTAATAGAAAGGTTTTAGGATTAAAAATAACTTTTGAAAACCATTAGTGATAAAACAGTTTGAGGAAAAGTGTAAATGGGCAAATTTGCAATCAGAACACAAGATAGAGGACAAACAAGCTTTAGGAAGTAACTTTGGTAAGCAGCTTCCACAAGGGAAAAGGGGTTGGGGACATAGAGAGTACACCTTCATGAAATACACAGACAATAGGATACATAGAGTTTTGAGGGGGGTTCTATAGGACCGGTAGGTAGAATTCAGGTCATAACAGAAACATATTGAATTCATTCTAGGGAGAGTAATTAACTTAGCAGGGGTGAGACAGAACAGGCAAAGATAGGTGAAGGCATGGTAATTACACAAAAGTAGAGCCTAGGCATATTATATAAATAGAAGTCAGTCACATAGACTTAGTTTAATATGTAGACATTTGAAGATAGCAAATAGGCAAGTAAAGGGGAGACATGCTAATTATAAATTTGAATAGGTAGTATTAGACATGATGGGTAGGCAGTAAACAAAAGCAAGAATAAACTCAGGCCATATGAACTAAAGCAGCAAGTAAGCACATAGTTTTTTTTATTCTTAAAAATTAATCAAAAGCATACCTAGTTAAAGCAAGAAAACACAAAATGTGAGCAAAATATTGTGCAATTCTCAGCCTTGGCTTGCAGCCGACTAGAATTAACAGAGATCACAAGTAGCAAAGAGAGAAGAGAGAGCAGAGAGAGAGCTTTTTAGAGTGTAAAGTGATAGTTTCTCAACTATTGTTTCTGAAGTGAGAATAGGAGGAGGGGTTATATAGTAATCAAAAGCTTAACAAAATAAGGTAAGGGATCAATTAAATAGTAATTAGAGAAATTTAAGGAATCAATCACATGTAAAATCAGTAAGTCTTTCCTTTAATGAAGGCATAATCAATGGTAAAAGGAGGACAAATACTTAAGTAAGGAAATCGAGTACAGATTAGGTAATTAGGGGTGAATGCACAGGGGTCTCAATTAAGGAAACAATCAGTAAGAATCAGCCAAATAAAAGGAAAAATTAATTAAGGCAAGCAGTTCAATTATATCGAGTAGAGAGGTAAGAATCAAAATTTTTGTTAAGGAAAAGTGTTCAAATTGAACCACGAAATAAGAACTTAAGAATAATCAAGGGTTCAATCAAAGAGAAAATCACGTAAAGAGTCAGCAAGTTTAGCAGATAAAATAAGGGGAGAAATAAATAGTCAGGATTTCGACACATAATTTTAACGAAACAAATATTTAAATCGACACTGATTCAAGGAGAAATATTGAACTAAGAAATTTAGTAGAGGCATGTTAGGACAAGAAAACTATGAGACACTCAAATGGCTAAAGAGAAATCACAAGAATCAAGGCAAGACCACTGTCAGTACAACAGTACTCAAAAACCAAACAAAGAATGTCAAAAATTAGGGTTTTTAGTATAAACAAGTTGAGGTTGTAGCAAACTTAAGAAATAAGTTAAAACACATAAGAAGCAGAAGATCAAACACTCAAAAATTACTAAATGTTTTATGAAAAGGAAATAACAGGAAACCCTAGTTTAGAGAAAGATAAAAAATCACTCGAAAATCATATGATTCTTGTAAAGAATCACAAGGTTATGTGAAATAAGCCTAAATCATCTCAGATATGTACATATCTAAGAGTTTCAGAAGAAAGAAATTAGGGTTTCGAGGAGAACAACACAGAGGTGAAGTAACATGCTTAGAAACCCATAGATCATAATCGATGTAGGACGATATTACTCGAAATCACACTGGAACAGCCTGAAACAGGCGAGAGGGGCCATAAATGCAATCCAACTAACCTTGGTCCCTTGAGGACCCTGGAGATAACAATACCAACATGAGGGAGGCTACTAGAGGCCTGACGGGTGGTGAGAAACCACCATCGATAGCCATAGATGAGTGATGGCGAGGTCCGATTAAGGTTAGGTTTGAGAGCATTGGAGAGGAGAGAGGGATTTCGGGGCGGTGGATGGTGGGAAAAGAAAAGGTTTGGAGGATCGTTTGGGACTAAAAAAGGAAGGGGCTGTTTGTGACCGTTGATCTCTACGATCAACGGTCGAGATTGAAAGGCTTTTGGGGGCGGATTGGGTATTCGGGTTTGGGCTAGGGAAATTTTAATTGAAATTGGGCTGGTATTGGGTCGAAACAAGACTAAAACTAAAATAAAAATATGCCAGATTTTAAATAGTCACTTTTCATAACTATATAATTTATATAAATAATAAATGAGTTCTAAAAATATTTTTGTGTACTAAAAATGATTTAAAATATTTATTTAATATTTTAAAAATATAAAAAACCATTTTATGCACCAATAATATAATTATGCGTTAGTATGGGCTATTATTGCAAAGATGTGCAATTTAGCCTAAAAATGTAAATATAATTACAAAAAATGTACTAAAAATATTTAAACACTATATTGGCATAAGTAAATAATTTAGATGACTAAATCATCACAAAAGTAATTTGAAGGATAATTATTGGATATTTTGTAAATAAAAGAGAAGAAATAAATTGATTTTGAGCTTTTTAAAATTATAGAAAAACTATAAAAATGCTTATGCATGCTTATAACTGCATATATGCTATTTTGAAGTATATATATATATATTAAAAATATATAAGAAAAAATTGGGTATCAACAGGATCAACATAAAAGAAGGGTGAAAACAGTAAGTTCATAAGCAAGCCCATATGGCAAAGTATCACTCATATATATAGCCTCTTCTGCAAGCCTCTCAGTCACTCATGACTCAACTCTCATCAATCAACACTCACTCTCAGCATTCCCGCTCAATGGATATCTCATAATAATAATCGTTGTGACGTGCAACCCGATCCGTAAATATATAGTCGACTGCGCTCAAGTGTGCAGACTTCGGAGGGGCTCCTACAGCCCAAGCTCTATATCGTTGCGGCGTGCAACCCGATCCAACATATGGTTGTGGCATGCATCCCGATCCATATACATATAAATATCGCTACGGCGTGCAGCCCGATCCATCCATATATATATATATATATATATATATATATATATATATATATATATATATATATATATATATATATATATATATATATATATATATATATATACATACATACATCCGGCCTTCGGCCTCTCTTAGTCATCAACCTCATAGCCACTCAGGTATTTCAAGGAAAAATCAGGGAACTCAGCTCAAACAACTTTCAAATATTTAAAAAAGAGTAATGAAACTAAGTTAAAAGTAAACAGGTAAAAATCATGACCGATGATATGCTTTCGAATCAAACAGTGTGAGAAAAGTAGTAAAATACCCCCTAGGGACCAAACAGTTCGGCACAAGGCCCCAAACATGGCATTCAGCCAAAATTAACAGACTCATTTCTAAAACACATAGATATCATATAGATTTTATCAAAATAAGCAACTCTGCAGTTACTATGGGATGGACCAGGTCACAAATCCCTACCGGTGCACGCCCACAGGCCCGTCACCTAGCATGTGCATCACCTCATTTATCAGAGCAATACGAAATTTTGGGGCGTCATACCCTCAGGTCTAGATTTACAATCGTTACTTACCTCAACTTGGTCAATCCTCTGCTCCGCAATGCCCTTACCTCTTGAACCGTCTTCCAAATGCCTCGAATCTAGCCACAAACAATTTGATACAATCAACGAGCAAAAGGGACCAATCCCATAAGAAAATACTAAACTTAAGGCCAAAAGTCAAAACGTCAACTCAACAGCTACACCCCAAGCCCACATCTCAAAATCCGACCAAAGTCATAAAATCGGATAACCCACTCTATTACGAGACCAGCCATACTAGTTTCACTCTATTCCGACTTCAAATGGGTTTTCAAATCCCAAAAGTCCATTTTATGAAGTTCAACTAATTTTTCCCAAATTTTTACCCCAAATTACTAATCAAATGATAAATCAATGATAGATTCATGTATTTTAGCCAATCCGAGTTAGATTTCTTGAAAAACCTTTGAAAAATCGCAAAAATCCCGAGCTCTCTAGGTCAAAATATGAAATAAAACACCAAATCTCGTATTTATAGTTCACCTCTCGGATTTCCATTTTCGCTGACAGCAAAAAATCACCGCCCTAGCAGACTCCCACCACTGACCGCAAATTCCTCCGCTGACCGCGCTTCTGGTGGGTGCACAGATAGGCCTTAGTATTTTGGACATAACTTTCCCTATAAGATGTCCAAATAAGGATTTCTTACTTTTATAGAAACTAGACACTAAGGGCTACAACTTCTGTTTTTGAATCATCTCACAATTCCTTGTAGATCAAAAGATATAGGCTTTCGAAGTCGGACCAACGAACCTGCGAATTCTTCCTTGGAGTGCCTCGGTGCCCCTTTTTCCGCCCTCAGTGCCCCTTTTCCGCCCTCAGCAGAATTATTCCACCCTCAGCGAATATTTAATCATAAGAATCATGCTCGATTTCCGGTAATGTTCGGACTCGTTCAAAACTTACCCGAGGCCTCCGGAACCTCAACCAAATGTGCTATTAAGTCCTAAAATACCATACCAACTCAGTCGAGCTCGAATCACCTCAAATAATAACAAAAACATGAATCGCACACCAATTCAAGCTTAATGGACTTGAAACCTCAAACATTCACAACCGATTCCGAAACATATCAAACCTCGTCCGAATGACCTCAAATGTTGCACACATTTCACAAATGATACCACGGACCTACTCCAATTTCCAAAATTCCAATTCGACCCCGGTATCAAGATTTCTACTACCAACCGAAAAATGCCAAAATTCTAATCTCGCCAATTCAAGCCTAAATCTACCACATACCTCCAAAATACATTCCGATCACGCTCCTAAGTCCCAAATAACCTAATAAAGCTATTTGAACCATGAAAACCCAATTCCAAGATCCTTTACCCACAAGTCAACTTCCAGTTGACTTTTCCAACTGAATGGTCAACTTAAGAGACTAAGTGTGTCATATCCCTCCAAAACTATTCCAAAGCCGAACCAACCAACACGATACGATGAAATGTAGCTGAACAACACATAAAGAAGCACAAATGGGGAAAACGGGGTTGTAACTCATGAAACGACTACTGGATCATTACAATAAAAAAATATTTTATAGTACCCATATCGAATCAAACAATAAATCTTCAAAATAAAATTTCCAATTTAGGAGCTTCAAGCTCAATAATGGTGGGTCTTCATACACACACTAAAAGCATAAGGAGAGGAGGTAGATCAATAACTTGGGTTGAAACTCTTAATGAAGATCGATCTGGTAGAGGAGAAGTAGATTCATTCAAGTCCACTACCTAGTAAGCTTTCAAAACAAAGAAGAATGTTTTTTACATTATGTACTTCAAATGTGAAGGCAAATAGCTAATGAGCGAGGCGGGTAAATAGTATGGGTTGCATAGGTAGGAGAAGTAAATAGTTTAGGCTTGAGTATTAAAGGGTAAATAGTTTATGCTTAATGGGTATAAAGTGAGATTTTTCCTAGAGAAAATGAGTCTAATAGGGTATAAGCCTAGCTTTAGGATGAGAGACCAGCCCACTGAAATTATTTGTTGAAGAATTAACCCAAATAGCCAACCACCCAACCGCTTAAACTATAAATAGTCGGTGAATGTATATATAAGCATAACCTATGTATTACATGTATATAATTATGAATAATCTATGTATATGCCTTAAAAATAGTAAATATGGCCGACTATTTATTTGTTGGGCCTCATTAAAACATATTGCCTTAAGGCCTAATACGTTATTAGACCCATTATGTCACGACCCAAATTCCATCGTAGGTCGTGATGGCTCCCAATACCATTGTCAGGCAAGCCAACCCTAGTTCAACTAATGGGTTCTCGTGATTTAACCAAAAAATCCCCAGTATTTCTTAACAGTTAAGTTTTTAAATAGTCAATAATTAACAAGTTTGTAATAATATAAATACATCCACAAAAATAATAGTCTTGTGTGCCAGGAACTGGTGTCACAAGTACTAGGGCAACTAGTAGAATGTACAAAAAATACCACTAACCTACTGTCTGAAACAGAATAGACAGTACATAATAACAACAACAGATGAGAACTCCGGTATTTTGTTGAACGAATCAGAACAGGCAGCTTACCGTGAGATCTTGATCAGGAATTAGGAACACGTATCGAAGGGGTAACAAGATGCACCTGCCTCAGATCCTGTACAGTTAAGTACAAAAAAGTAGTATGAGTACATAAATAACGTGTACCCAGCAAATATCCAGTCTAACCTCGAAGAAGCAATGACGAGGGGTCGACTTGACACTTACTAAGGTAAATATCAATGATATTTAAGGTTTACGCTAAGCATGTATATTATGAATATAATGACTGTCGACGTCCCCCTCCCCCCCCCCTTCTAAAAGAAAAAATCGAATTTACGACATTATGGACAAAATAACTCTTATTCCCTTTTGAGGAATTGGATTATGTAATTTGAAGAGTCACCACCTAATGATTATAGTGCATTAGGACACTTTAAAGAAAAGGAAGAAGATTTTTGAAAGAAAACCAGAGTTCGGGTAAGGGCTTAAGATTATCTCGAGGGGAAGGTGTTAGGCACCCCTCAAGAT